>JAVTVY010002114.1:0-35669 GCA_036873755.1 Hanleya hanleyi
AATTTGAATTGGAACCAGATTATCTGGATAAATCAAGTGGTTATCTGATTGAAGATAAGCTAACCTTTGCAACAATTTGTTCGTCTTACTAAATTTCTGGTCTCTAAAATTAGGGAAATTTTTAGTACCACCATAACTTCTGTCAATAAATTGATTATGCCTACCGGGTCTATAGTGGGTTTGTCTTCCCCTGGCAGGCTCTATTCGTTTAAATTCTGTTTTTCCCCAAGAGCATTGTTGTTGGGTCCCTCTGTTTTGATTCCGCCCACTTTTATTGTTTGGATAACCATCAGTTTGGTAATTTTGATATCCATCGCCTTCGTGATAACCACCATCTGCATTATTTCCTTCTGAGGGTGGCGCCGGAGAAAAATTTCTCTGTCCACAATTATGTGGTGCTTGGCAGAAACGTGCAAAATGCCCAATTCCATTACATTTGAAGCATGTGATGTTTTCAAAGTTTCTGCCCTGATGACCTGTGACCTTCCAACAAGTCTCTGATGTGTGACCTGGGGTGTGACACTTGGCACAGAGGAAAGATATTGGAGCATGTTGAGGTGGAGAAGGATTACCTTTGCTCACCTCAGGTGGGTCTGTCGACTCGTATTCACAAGAAAGATGTCCCAGGATTTCTTTGAGAGTCAATATTTGACATTTCAATGATTCAATTTCTTCTTTTAACTGAAGGCCAGAGTCTTCCAAGCTGGAGATATTTGATTGGTGTTCAACATTCATTCTAGCTGCTACCTCAATTAATTCGGCACACAGGATCGTGGCCTGTAAATCTGGGGGGTTCTGGATGATGACCTGGAACTGAATCTCTGGTCTCAACCCTCTTATGATCAATAATTTGGTGATGTTTTCATCCTTATTAAGTTTAACACATAAACTCTGAATGTCGAAAATATATGATTCACAGCTCTCACTGGGACCTCGAACTCTGTTGAATAGCATCTGCTCATCTGCAAACTGATTCTGTTGATTCAAATACTTCTGATTGTAAGCTTCCAGAAGGTGTTGCCACGTATTCCTTTGATCTTCACGCAACAAGGTAAACCAAATCTCTGAAGCATCCTTCAGTAACAATCGAAAATGATTAACCTTATTGTCATCCGCAATATTATGCAAATTGCAAAAACAGATGAACCGATCTAGAAATAGGCGTGCATTCTCTGTTGTGTGGCCTGCGAACTTATCGGGCCTGGTAGAATTGATCAAAGACATGTTCAATTCATTCACGTGCTTTTGTTGGTACTACTGTAATTGCTGTTCATCAGCTTGTGCCTGATCTACCAGAGTTAGGTTATCTGGATTTCCCCATTCGGCCAGGTTATCTCGTTGATGCAAGTAAACAACAGGATGGCAAATAAAATTCTTTGATGTAAAGAACAATGTCTACTTGAACTCAAAATCACAAACTTTTCACAAAATACTGCATAAAGAAACCACAGGATATCAACAAATATATGTCACAAATATTCAATGCTATCAACATCGATGTAAACTACTCAAAAAGAAATCAAAGTCAGTGTATAGTCAAGACACAACGAACTGATCAAGAAATACCAATGGAAAACCCACAAAAGACACAAACATTCACTTGTTTCAAGGAAACACCTCCACAAATGGAAATGTTGGAAAAACTGGGGTATTAACTTCCCTTCAATGGATCAAGTGTAGCAAAAGATCTGGTTTTACACTTGAAAGTAAAACATAAAGAAAACTAACTTAAAAGAAACTGAAGCCAACTGAAGAATGTATCACTTTCTATTTCGAGAAAGTAAAAGACAGGATCTATGTCGACTGCATTCACTTCACCAGAAGTGTCTGAGAAACAACTTTAGAGAATAACTTCCAGGTGTTGGCATCACAATGAATGAAGACAGTGTGCAAGTGCCCTGCTTCTTGAAGAATGGTGATTAGATGACCTCGAAATGCGAAACACAAATGTCAGTGTGAGTCACAAATCTATAACAAAATACATGTACCAGACCTGTGTATACTATTGAATTCCTGAATTAACCTTGTCCTTAATAGTAAGGTCACAATGCTATCTGTACACTAGAAGTGAACTAAGGAAAGTCAAAATGTTTCCTCAAGATGTAGTGTTTGGTTATATAGTTGTACTGCAAAAGGGAAAGGACATCATTACAACTCCAAAATTTGTAACTTCCTACTACAAGTTAGAGTTAAAGTTTGAATTCACTAATATTCAGTGCACTGAAATGCTCATACAACACTGCTGAATGGTGAGTGCATATTTAATTAGTTCTCAAAATATGCTATAAAAACTCAGATATTTAGAATGTAGGATTAGATACATGTACAACATAAACTATGACATTGGGATGTAACTAGATATCAAAAATTGGCATTCATGCACAAACAGGGTCCAGAAAATCAACATGTGGTAATAGCAGTGTTTCGTGTACATGTAGCTGTGCTGTTCAATCATATACGATGATGTCACTTTGAGTCAATAACTGTACATGTACATGCAATTGTATACTGCGCATGCTTAACATGAAATAAGCAAGTCTGCTTGAAAAATATGTAGCCCTTAATCTTTGACATTTACTTTCTTTTAGACACCCACCCTTAACCAGAGAAGTCAAACTGAAAGCTTTCTCACAACACCGATACAAGAGGTTAAATGTCAAGTCTGGTTAACACATGAAAATCACTGGGTGTCAGTTGAGTACATGCAATATTCATTTGAGGGGATGCAAGTAAATGGTTATCTGATGGATACAACAGCCAAAAACGTGGTTAAATGATCTCTACTGGAGCAAATACATGTGCAACAGCAAATTTATCATAATATAAGTGTCAATACCGGGTCAGAGTTCTGTTCTGTCCAGGGTTCAACGACCATGTTAAAAGCTTGCTTTTAGCTTGGGCCATATGACAGACACCCTTCAAGGTCAGGGGTCAAATGGTCACTTCTTCTCAAGCTGGGGAGCCAATAAACAAGACAATTTTGGTAGAGCAGAGGCCGGAAACGATGCGCTCAGAACGTGGAACTATCCTGACCGTTTGACACGTATGGATATGAAATTCTTTGGACAACGGCTGTCAATTGAGCGTCGGATCTCAGGACGCTTACATATACTGGTATATATAAGGCATGCGGCTTGTTCAATGATCATGCAATAAACATGTCATTTCAGTTGTAAAAGAATACTCAATATGTAGTTTCCAAACATTGATTTGGCAATGCATCAATGTTTTAACTGTAATCCTGGTTCAAATCTATATTTGCCTTGGCCTAGGGGGGACTGCTCTGTTGGGTTACATAAATACATGAGATACACCGAAAATTGGAGAATATTTCACGGAAATGGGGAGAGACGCAACGTGAAATTCAGTATGTAATTTTTGTTCCTTTGTTTGTATTCTCCGAACTAAATTTAACAGCGACAACTGCTCTCAGGCAACAGTGTGCAATTTACAGCATCTCACCGATCACAACATGGGGAGACGCATTGCCAAACAACAACAACATCAAACAACAACACAGGCCTAGGGGTTTCCCTGTTAGGTATATATGTGCTGGGGACTGCCTTGGTCTGCACGGGACTTAATCACTTATAAAAAGACCATCTCCCATAATATCAACCGTGCAACCAGCCTGGCAGCCCCCTGCACAAATTCACTCTGATGTTGTTACCAGCAAATATCTAAAATTTCATTAAACTAAAACTTCTCACATTGAATACATGTAATAAAATCTGTTATCAAAATTTACTTACATTTCTCTTGCTTTTACTCTACTGAATCCCAGCTACAAACAGTTCAGTTTCTAACAAATAACTGGCACATTAACTTTTGATAACTCAAGTGACGACTTCAGTCCGCTTTGTAGGAAAGAGAAGAGGCAGATTTCACGCTCAATTCAGTTTTATATCCCGCTTGGGACTATATTTTATTAATTTTCTTTGTTCGAGTGCAAAAGTTCCAGATACATTCTCCACTGCCATTGTTTAACTCTGAAAGTGCTGTCATCATTTTTGGCACTGATTTTAAGCATATCACTGTCACCAATGTACTGGTGGAGTGTAATTTAGATGTCCTGCATTTCGCTATCAAATGTATGGCAGAGGTATTGGCAGCTATGCCTTTCTGATGTAATGGAGAATGTATCTGTCACTCTGTATTTTAACCCTCTTTCTACTGTTTCTGTACCAAAGTACTGAAAACTCAGTTGTGAACAAACAGGACTATCTTGGCCAATTAAAATGCCAAAATGAATATCAATATTTCTGTCAGAGTTTAGTTAAATGCTTTTCCAACTGTTTCTGGAACTTTCTTCGCATATTAGTTTCCAGCAAATTATACCAAGTGTATAGACATCTCTGACACATGGAGGGTTAATTTAACTGACATTCAACTGAATCATTCTGCACGGACACAGAGCCAGTGTTTTGTGTATATTAAGCTCTTTCTCATGCCATGACTGAACTATGGTGAGATTACCTGTCATCGGCTATTGTATTCAACTGGATTTCACCATGCAATAATAACAATCGTGTCTGGAAACTGTTGTTCCAAGTCTTACTGTCATTTCAAGCATTTAAAACATTCATCATAATACTTGGCACTTCAACGACTGAATCTGTAGTTCAGTTAAATTACACATGTTACAATCCAGTCCAGTATCTCAAAATTTCAGTTCAATATTTTCACCAAATATTAACTTTCTTTTTACGCAACAGCCACAGATAAATCATTCATATATTAAAATTATGAAATTAACATTTCAGTTAGTACATACATGTACATGTATAATTTCCACCCATGACAATAGCAACTCCTGAACGGCAAGCTCCGCCCCCAAACGAAAAAGTGATGCGAACGGTATGGTTGTCTTGTTGTTGTTGTTGTGTTTTCACCAATATAGGCCAAACTAGTGGCCCCTGCAGGGCCAGTTTGTTCGGCCTTATAAAAATATGAAGATAAACAATAACCAGAACCAGCTTGACACAGCATACTCGCTATTCCAATACGTAGTAGCAAACCAAATCTGGTTCTGGTTTTCGTTTATCTTCATATGTTTACAGAGAACAACAACAATTGTTTTCACCTCAGAATCAACTATTTTGCACGAATGCACTACTTCACGGCCCTGTTACTCGAGAATGATGAGACTCAATGCCTTGAAATTTTTCTGAGTATACAATATAATATTGTACTTCATGCCAATTGAACAATGTATTGTAGTGAATGTATTTTAATTTGGTACTTCTGTATTGCACCTGACCTGGGGTCATTTACCCATCTAAAGATACAAAGTCCTTTACAATATGAGTGTCGTTTCTCAGCATTTATGCCAAGGCATCTTGCATGACCGTCACATCCGTGGTGCTCACTTTTATAGCATCCCGAGATGCGTACTCTGTGGTTCGTATACATTGCACGGTGAGGTGTTATTTCTTATTGGCGGCCTATAGGATAAGTGGTTAGTCTTAGTGGAGCAATAGAGACCCAGCGACACTGCATCAAACGTAAACAACGGAAACCCGAAAACGCGAAAACGCGAAAATGGGGGAAAAACGCGAAAACACGAAAACGCGGAACTGCGAAAACGCGACAACACGAAAACGCTAAAACGCGACAACACGGAAATGCGAAAACGCGGCAACAGGAAAACGCGACGCGAAAACAGGAGAACGCGAAAATGCGACGCGAAAACACAAATCATTTTCGCATTTTCGAGTCGCGTTTTCGAGTTTTCACATCGCGTTTTCGCGTTTTCGCGTTAGTATTATCGTTGCGAAAATGCGAAAACACCAGATGACCGCATCCGCCTTCCATACTTAACACATTATTGGACCCGAGGAGCCGAACGAGATGGTGCCATCTTGATTATTATTGAGCGAAGTGTATTGTCATGCTGTCTAGTATGGAGCTTCTTGTTTGTGAAATGTTGGCACAGTCTCCATAACGATCAAACAAGCCATGTAATAAATCACTACTATGATGAGAGGTACTAACAACTGTCGATATCATCGGTAATTAGTGTAATTGAAACACGATCAAGAACGGGAATATTCACAGTCCAGGCAAGGAGCAGTGACGCGTTGAACCGGTCCAAATACCACAACCATTCTTCGAAGATCATCTCCCTTACTGTTCAGTTGTTCAGAGAAGCTATTTTGTTGAGTGATTTTCACCGCATGGCTAATAACCCAGCTTGCTTACCGATATTGAAGAAGTCACAGAGTAGTGGAAATGCATTGTTTCCACGAATGCAACTCTGAATGTCTTTCAGTCGGAATGAACCAGTGTGCTCCAAACATTCAGTATGTAGCTTTCGGCAGTAATAGAAATAGTTATATGCATTAGATTCGACATTCATTGACAAACCATGCCGAATTGGTGTCTTGTATAACGAGGAATTCCTCATCCTCTTCATGGATAAAATAGCTCAAAGTAAATATGACGATACGGTTAAAGGAAGAGTCTTATTACAGGTGACCTATATCACTTGTCATTGCATTGAAGAAGTATGTCCAATAAAATTATCAAACATTTCATTTACTGAGAGACCATTTCACCATTCAGAATGGATGGCACGCAAAACAATTACAAATTAATTTGATTGGTTCTTCGATAAAAGGTTCCATTTTTAACAAGGAACCCGGAGCATCAATCATCAATTTCAATTGTCAAATCGGCCAGTTGTGTTATTCTAGATAAGACTACCATTGACAACATAGCAGTGGAACGTTGTGGACAATCAGAATGGCACATTCATTTGTGTTTAAGAGCTTTTAGCGGGCGATCCAGATGTCCGAAAATGGATGCGAGTGTTATTGATATTTAGGTGTCCAATTCTTTTAAATAATAATATGACTAAATTACTCAGGTGGTCTATCGGACATGAAATCGTTGCTTGAAGTGTAGACAAATCTCTAGTGGATACATTTTTAATATAACATTCGAGTGCTTTTCGATCCAACATTTCTTTCGCTTAAAATATCCACATTGCATCCTTCCAGCCTCTGCATTACATTAAACAACACACCTATATATTTCTCCCAAAATGATTTTCTCTCAGGGAACATTTCACCACGTGTCAGTCTGTGATGGCAGGAATTTACAGCACAGCCCCTGCTTTTGTTAAGGACACGACTACGTGTCCTTCCCTCCAGTCAAACGCAATTATTTTATATCGGAATAATGGATACTTGCGCGTTTACGGCTGAACGCTTCAAACTCGGTCAGCTCAAATCTTACACGGAGCCTTTTTAAGATAATTGAAATAGATCCTTTGCTTATTAACTTTTATTTCATGCTTTTAATTTGGTGATAATCATACTATGTAGATATGATCTTTCGATTATGGACAACTAGAACGATAAATAAAGCTCCGTTGAACTTCGGCATCACCCAGATACTGTTTATATTTCCTTGATAGAAACTGTGTGATAAGTACATGGGTATCGATGATCATGAGATCATATAATTCCGTGTTATATTTCTCGCTTGCTGATTCAATCATCCAATTTAGTTACCTTAATTCTGGAAGTTCAAAGCTGGTATACTGTGATTGGAAAAATGCTCCAATGCCAGAAGACCTGCCTATACACTGCCAACACGGAGACAACGGGGGTTTGGTTAACAGCTTGTTAACAGCTTCTTACCATCTTGTAACCCGTTGTCATTTATCATTATTTTATCCTCATTTCATGGCATCATGGATATTGTGACATTATGATATTAAGTCCATTAAGAAAGGTGCCCAGTAGGTCACCAATGACAGGAAATCGATGTACAGGGTGATCAAGTGTACATGGCTCATGTTCTACATCAACGGTGTACACGCTGGTCGTGACTTGCTGATATACATGTGTCTATGTGTAAGGTTGTCAATACCTTGGAAAATGTTTCTGTACTAAATTTTCATGTCGTTTAGTTTCGATCAACCTTCAACTTTTTCTGTCCAATAATTTGACAGAACGGGCATGATTCAAGTCGCATCGTCCGGTTGGAAATCGTCACGCATGATAATCAAGATTCATCAAACGACGCTAATTAATTCAGTTGAGTCTGGTAACGAGGAAATCACACTGACATTTTCACAATTGAAACGACGGTAACTTCAGGCAGACGGCACATATTGCTACCCATGGGTTACGCCTGACACTTAGTGAATCCGCTAGGTTAAAACCTTGGCGATTATCCTCAGACCAACAACAGTTCCATTCGTGGATTTTAGAAAGACGATATGAAGTATGAATAATGATATTGACGTGACTGTCGATTCCTCAGGTGTCTCTGTGTCTTCGGTGCCTATATACTCGAAACCAAACCAAATAATCTGACGACTATATTCAAAACCAAAAAACATGGCACGCCTATATTAACTGGCAGCACGGCGACTACGGGGTTTTGGTTATTAAGAGCTTGTTAACAGATTCTTAGCATTTTGTAACCCGTTCCCATTTCTCATTATATTATCCTCCAGTCCTGGATATTATGATATTAAGTTCATTAAGGAAATTGGAAGGCAGGTCATCATGGGCAGGGATCCTAGTCTGCCAAATTTAAATGAGCTCAAGATTATGAACCGGCAGCTTTTTGTCTCAACGAGATAGAGATAAATTTAAATTTCGCCAATACATACCCTATCATTCCTACACCTGGAGAACATGGACGAGCTACAGGCGGCTCTTCAGTACTGATTAAAATGGGTGTCCTATTGACTTATTCAAATTACTTAACAAGCTTTTGCATAGTTCACCATGGCAGTTAGTCAATCCAGAAGTAGATATTACACTGACGAAATACAGGAAGGCAGACACCGGCCAGTTCGTATATACACACGAATTTGGTATACTGAGAGAAAATATAGATCGCATCAGGCTATTCATACGGATGGTTCTAAAGATGGTGCTGCTGTTTTTAGTTCCAAAACTAAATCCTTTCAACTATCAGGTAAAGTTCGATATTCACTGCCGAAGCCAAAGCTCTATTGCCAGCTTCAGAAGGTATTAGGTCCACTAAATAGGAGAAATGTGTCATATTCTCAGATTCCCTGTCATGTTTCAAGCGATTAAAAGTGGTTCTTCAAGATATCTTGAATTTTCTACGGTTATATGACCGTAGATTTGATCAACAGGTTGATATATTGTTTTGTTTGTTGCCTAGTCATGTTGGCATCAAAGGCAGCCCTAAATAACGAGGTTGCTAGTGTTGGAATCTCTTTCTGAGAATCTGAGAAAGCTTTTTCAATTTTTATGGAATGCTGAGCAGGATAACAAACTTCATAAGGTAAAAAAAAAACACCTAAAGACCATACTCATTTGAGCGGCCAGAAACGTTTCGATCAAGCCATGATCAGGCGGGGTAGAATTCGTCATACACGATCAACTCACGAACATTAACTAAAAAAGAACCAGCTCCAAGGTGTATTCCACGCCACGAAGACTTCACAGTGACACATATTGTGCTTGACTGTATCGATTTTTATCGAACAGCTACTTGAGAAGATCTTTTGTTAGTCGGGTAAAAGAAGATAGATTTTAGGTTATTTGAGAGAAATCAGTTTGTTGTTTAAATTTTAATGTATATACAGGTTTTTATTGTGCTGTGTTGAGCTCTTTTAGATTTTTGGGTTGTTGACTTGTTTTGCTGGCTTACTTAGGCACGAATTTCGCTATATATGATCGTCGCTATATAACTGGAATATTGCTGAATGCGACGTTAAATCTTAATTTTCTCCCTCTCTCTCTGGAAAAATTCTTCGCTCGATCTACCTTCAAATATTTCTCGCCATATTCCCCATTACTTTGACAGAACGGGCATGATTCAAGTAGGACAGTCTAGATTGAGAATCGTCAGACGTGATCAGCCCGATTTATCGAACGATGCTACATAGTTGATTCTCGTAACTAGGAATTCGCACTGATATTTGCACAGTTGAAAGAGCGGTTACTTCAAGTATAGACGATAAATAATGGTACCACTCGTTACCTAAAGCTTGGTCACGATCAGACTAATTAAATAGCTGAATCCGTTAAAAGGAAATAGTTGTGACTTTTTTTACAGGCCATTGTGATTTTTTGCCCTGGGATATGTTATGGGTATCAATTGTCTCACACTTTATAAATGAACAGAACTATAAATAAAATGCACTCGTGTTTTTACACAACATGATTGGGGCTATCCTGATATTTAGGTAATTTTCTGCAAATATTTGCACTACTGACTAAACCCTGGAAGTGCGCCAGGTTTAAGGAACCAATTTTGTCTTCTTCAGAACGTTGAGCTATCAAACACTTTCATGTTTTCATCTTTGCCTTCAACAAATGCGCTCCCTGCATGTCGATACAACTCGACTTTAGCTTTTTCTTTTTTGTACACTCGGAGACCATTTTGTAGCCTTATTTTAAGTTTTGATAAATTTCGATTCCAAAGCATACATACTCTATTTGTTAAAAGTCAAACTCAATATCGTTCCCGCCCCTTTGTTGGTCAAGAGCTACTCCTTTAACATTGTTACGTTTGTATGCGACTTCTATCGTCAACAACAAATGCCAGGATATTGGTAGAAAATAAAGAGTTGAAAAAGAGTTAATGGTCACGTGAATATGGTGCGGTATATGCGAAATATATTGTTTCCATGACTTTGATGTTGAAGTTACCTTGATTGCGTTTTAGTCACCAGACGTCGTGAACTTTTCCCACCGCTTACGCTGCTCTCCAGTTTATTATCTCTATATAGTAGGATTCTGCCGGTCCATTGTACATGTTATTCGAAATATATATATAGGTTTATGGTATTGGTGAGAAAGGGCCATGGTCTCTTTGCCCAGGCAGCGGCCCATACATATTGCGCCCTAAACCGCATCCCAACTACCAGTCGGACGGCAAAGAAAACAAACATACTGCGCACTGACACACTGATTTTTCTCTGGCCAATCAAAAAAATTTATTTGTTGGAGTGAAACTGTGTTGTATTTACATGTAACTTATAGTTGCTATTAACAAGAATCTTTTGGTATGTTCTTGATCAAATATAAGCAGATTAAATATATGCAAGTGTCAGCACAAGGAGGTTATCCATAGCAGTTTGTATTCATTTGTGTACCTGCCCTGCATACTTCATAGCGTAAACGTGCAAAAACATTTTCTAGCGACAGATACTGAATCTATTATTCACTCCTGGACAATTCATTGTTTAATAAGTGTGGAGGTGTGTATCTGCTGTTACTTCCTCCGAGGTATCACTGCAGAGAGCTGAGTTTTTGTCTCTGTTTGGTCTCTTGTTTCTGTAGTAAAGTGTTCTGCTCAACAGTAATTATACTGGCATGGCCTAATTTTCTCCTCATCTTTGGCAGAGCTTAGTCGGACAACATTTTTAGTGTGCATACAGAAATATAACATCGGAACTGAATAGATATTTCTTTTATGGTTTGTGGATAGTTTATACATAATACAGGAAAATGTAATCTGTAAGCATTTTTCTGTGATTTATAAGCGCTTAACGGTACCTTCACTGTACAGCCGGAGTGAAAAACAAGAATACAATGACTCCATGCTCATTGAATTAATCTTTTATAATTAATTACAGTCAATTTTCACGTGAAAGTACTTTTGGATAATATTTTAGATGGCAAAATACCGAAATAATATAAAACGCGGGGGAAAAGGATCACCATATGAATGACAAAAATGGGTCTCGAACCCACAACGACAGAAAAAAGCTTTATTTCTGGGCTCAACGCTGCGTCTAGCCTATTGAGCTAACAAAGATCCATAGCATTGTATCCCTAATTAGTAAACACATTTGTGTCAACAAGGCGACCATTAAAATAATTTTTTATTTCATTTTTTAGTGGTCAAGGCAAGTCAGAACCAAAATATATTCATGGTTAAACTGTATGGAATAGAAAGATAAAGTGAATAAATTGATTTTTATTCTGGTTCTTGGCTGCCTACTACACAAAACTCTATCCAAAAGGCGTAAAATACCTCCAATTTATTGAAAGTGAGCTTTTGACGCTTTTTAAACTTTCAATTTGATCCTTGCTCGCAACAAAATTACCTCGTTTTCTTTAAATATTGGCACTTAAGAATGTGTACTCTGGGGTTTTCCTCCAAGAATAACACTTCCACAACATTTTTACAGAGGGCCTAGCTGTGGGCCGATAACCAGGGAAAGGAACCATGGCTCTTTAAGCCGCACTATGTCGGGTGTAAATCATGCATACTATATAACTTGATGAACGTCCAGTTGTCTTCAACAATGTCAGACCGAGCTAAATATGTTGCCAAACCTTTTCGAGGTAATGAACCTCAATATACCCTAAACCAGCTAATTTGTTTTCCTTTTAAAAAATGATTGGTCGATTTCGGACACAAATTCTACGGAGCAGGAAATTGGCTAGTTTTTGCTCGACTTATTTCAAATAGAAAAGAAAGGAAGAAATGAAAATTCAATATCCGTTTCCTATCAACATGATGAGATTGGTGGCCATCAATGGAAACTAAACCTTCTCTCAGCCTAGAAGCTGTTAGGTGCCAATATGCACATATTTAAACATTAATCGACAGGTTCTGCAAGTGTTATTCGTCTCTAAGTTGCACATAATGACGTGTTTTTGTTCATTACATTGTAGAAAATCGGGCCATTATACAAGAATTACTTTTGACATCATGTTTCCATGGCCGAAGAAGCCAGTTTGCGAGATCGGGACCATAGGCGATGGTGCTGTGTAGTAAACGCATCTCCAAATATAGCTAAATATCTCCTTCTTTCAGGACAGCAAGAGAGCAAAGATTTCCAATCTAGTACTTGCAGCTTAATTCAATTTCTGTCCATCCAAATGATACTGCTAGTGTGAATGAATAGTGTTTAAATAAATACGGTTAGGTAACTTGGAAGGCAGAGCAGTTCTCGGCAAGAAAGTTCATCCGAAGTATTCGTTCGCTGACATTAATCTCATCATATTTATAGGAAACGGATATTGAATCCCTTTTCATTCTGACTGGACTAGTCGAGCAAAAATAGGCAATTTTCTGCTTCGAAAACGTTGTGTCCTGAAACGCAGTTCAAATATTTGATGTTCTGATGTGTTCATGCTTAATTAACTTAGAAATGTTGACGGTAAATTTAATCGGGTCTGACATTGTTGGAGACACCTTGAGGTTGCCCAAGTGGATAACTTGAGTATCAGTCTCACAATGCTAGTATGTTTTCATTTTCATCTTCAACTCAACACGACAAGTAATGACTTTCAGTTCCACAGGAAATATTGTCATAGAATCGAGAGACTATAGCACATGGGTGAATGCATTTTGTTCGGAAAAATAATACCATTGTGGTTTAATGATACAGATAGTAAGTTGTATTTGCAGTGCGATAACTTTTATTCTCGTTATTTTTGTCGTAAATTTTTGCATTGCGATTTCTAATTGGAGACCAGTTGTCTCGCATTCTATAAATATACACCACACACAAACCTATTCATGACTGAGGACTCCACTGATATTTAAGTAATTCCCTACAAATATCTGTACTACTGACCAAACGCTGGAAATGCTTCGGGGTTCCTTAGATTTGAACGAAAGAATCAATTGTATCCCCTCTAGCTCACACGCAAAGCCCATGTCATGACATGACAGTGATTCCGTTGGTAGAAAATCGTGTTTTTTCCTCCAAGAAATCTTCGCCTTTAAAGAAATACTTTCATGATAATGCAATCTGACATTAGCTGTATATCTTTTACACTTGGTGACAATGTTTTAGGCTTAATTGTCAGTTTCGCTAAATTTCGATTCTTCAGCGAACGTTATTCAGCGTGCGTGTGAATGTAGCGTATTTTTAAAAACTCAAGACTCAATATCTGTTGTAGCCCTTTGTCTTTAAGGTCCTATACTTCCACACTGTATGTGGCTTCCATCTAATACCAAAATGCCAGGATAGTGGTAGGAAAAAAAGAGTTAAAGAATTATAAGGTTACGTGTATTGGAGTGGTGTCCAGTATGGAGCCTTCTGTATGTGAAATATCGACACACTCTCCATAACGATCGAAGAATCCATAAAACAAATTACGACTATAGTGAGAGGTACTAACAACTGTCGATACCATCAGTAATTAGTGTAATTAAAAAGCAACCAATAGTGGGAATATTCCCAGTCCCAAACCATAACTTCCAGGCAAACAGGTAGGAACAGTGACAGTGTTGAACCGGTCCAAATATCACAACCGTTCTTGGAGCTCACTCAGTGCAGTCCAGCTGTTCAGGTCGGTTATTTTGTTAGGAGATTTTCACCTCCTGGTGATAACGGGTTATAACCGAGCTTTGCTTACCGAAATTAAAAAAGTCCTGAGATAGTTGACATACATCGTTTCCATGACTTCTTTAATATGAATGCAGCTGTGAAAGTCTTCAGCTAGTAATGTACCAGGAAAGAGAGAGAGAGAGAGAGAGTATTAAGGTTTGTGCTAGTGTTTCCATACAGTCATTATGTAGCCGTCACCATGCAGTGATCAAATTGTTTTACATGTACTACTATCGTTACATTCAACATTCATTGGCAAACCATGCCGAACTAGTTGTGATGTCTCATAACGAGGAACTTCCAATTATATTCCTGGAGAAAATATCCAAAAGTCATTATGAAGATTCAGTTGTAGGAATAGTCCGATTACAGGCGATATATCCCTTGTCATTGTGCTGAAAAAGTATTTTGTTCCATATCAATGTCAAGCATATCCCCTTCACACCTTTTATTGCTGATAGACCATGGCTCGTTCAGAGTAAATGGCACACTATCAAATTACTAATTAGTTCTACTGGTTCTTCGATATACTGTTCCGCCCTCAGCAGGGAACCCTGTGCATTAATCATCGATGTCAAATGTCAAATCGGTCAGCTTTAGGAATCTACAGAAGGCTACCATTGAGGATATGCAGTTAAGAGCTTCGACCAATCAAAAATACACATTCATTTTTACTGGAAATCCTGTTTCAAGAGTGTTTAGCGGGCCACTCAGTTTTCCGGAATATGGATGCGGCTGTTATTCATATATAGGTGTCACATTCTGTTAAATAATAATATAGCTAAATTAATCCGGCGATCTGCAATGTATTGGATTGAAAGTCCCTAGTTTTAAATATAACGAATGGGTGCTTTTCGAACGAAAATGTTTTTTAGTTCAAAATATCCTCCATGAGGATCAATGATGAAAAGTATTTACAGTCCCTGCTTTTGTTTAAGACACGACCACTTGTCATTTCCTCCTGTCAAACACAACGCACATTCTCTTATCAGAAGAATGAATACTTGCGTGTGCACGGCTGAACGCTGCTGTTCGCTTGAATCCTACACGAAATATTTTAACCTAATTAAAATAGAATTGCTGCTCATTTACTTTTATGTCATACCTGCTTTAAAGTTAGTGTTAATAACGCTATGTAAATATGATCTATTGGTTATGGACAACTAGCACGCTAAACTTAGGTTCCTCTATATCGGCACCACATAGATACGATCTGAATTTTCCTGATTTAAATTGTGTGATGAGCATATGAGTAACGATGATCATTATAACAGACAGTTTCCTCCGTGTTATATTTCACCGTTTGCTGATTTAATCATCCGATTTTCAATGACTATTTTTGGAAGTTCTCGACTGCACGGTATTCTGTGATTGACAATTAAGATGTTCCAATGTAAACAAGACCGGCCTATATCATGATATACTGTCAACACTGAAACAACGAAGATTTGGTTAAAAGCTTGTTACCATCTTGTAACCCGTTGTCATTTATCAGTATATTATCCTCGTTGCATTAAGTGCATTAATGAAGATGGAAAGTAGGTCACCAAGGACACGGAATCGATGTACAGCGGTGCACATGGCCCGTCTTCTAAAGTACCACCAGTACACACGCTGATCATGACTTGGTGATATATAAATCAAAATTGTCAAGTTTCTCTCCTAAATTTTCATTTCGTTTTGTTTCGATCAACCTTCAACTATTTCGTTCCAGTGATTTGCCAGAACGGGCATGGTTCATGTGGGGACAGTCTTGTTTGAGAATCGCCACACATGATAATCTAGATTCATTGAGGGATGAAATTTAGTTCAGTTGAGTCTCGATCAAACCAACTTTTTACAGTTAAAAGGACGGTAATGTCTTAGGCTTGGTCTCCATTATGTCAATGAGGTAATGTCTATGTAGTTGAGACAAATAAAGGCACCACTGAAGCCGCTTAGTAGAAATAGTGTATATTATTTTCAAACCAACGCCAGTTTCATGAGGCAAATAAAGGCACCACTGAAGCCGCTTAGTAGAAATAGTGTACATTATTTTCGAACCAACACCAGTTTCATGAGGCAAATAAAGGCACCATTGAAGCCGCTTAGTAGAAATAATGGAGATTATTTTCAGACCAACACAATTTCCATTCGTGGACTATAGAAAGATGATCTCCGTATGAATAGGGATACAAGCGTCTAGTCCGGCATTCAATATTCAGCCGTCGTCCATTAAAAAATTTCCGCGTCCATAATCCGAGTCATATTCACATGGCTGCCAATTCCTTAGATGTGTCTTCGTCGCCTATATTCGAAACCAAAACCAAAAGATATGGAAAATATGCATCGCCAAAACTTCCAAGATTGAGTCAACGAGGGTTTGCTTAAGAGCTTGTTAACGGCTTGTTACCATCTTGTAGCCCTTGTCATTCATCATTATAAATACGATATCCTGTTTCAACGGCTTTTTGCTGGCGACTCAGGTGTCCGGAATGTTTTCATATATAAGTGTTCCGGTCATTTATCATTATAAATACGATATCCTGTTTCAATGGCTTTTTACTGGCGACTCCGGTGTCCGAGATGTTTTCATATATAAGTGTTCCATTCTTTTAAATAATAATATTACTAAATTACTCAAGCGGTATGCAATGTATTGGATCTGAAATAGTTGCTTGAAGGGTAGACAAATTTTTGGTGGATACATTTTTAATATAACGAATAAATGCTTTCCGAAAATATCAACATTACATTCATCCAGCCTCAAAGTTACATGAAACAACACACCTATATGTCTCCCGTGGGAACATTTCACTACGTGTCAGCCTGTGATGGTAAGAATTTGCAGCAGAACCTCTGCTTTTGTTGATGAAACGACCACGCGTCCGTCCCTCTTGTTAAACACAATGTACATTTTCTATAGTGTATACTAAACGATGCTGTTGAGCAACTCGGTTATGTTAAATCTTACACCGAACCTTTACCATAATTGAACAACTTATACAAATATAAACTAATTTCACGCCATTTGTGTTAATAATAGGGGAGATTGGGGTACAGTGGGACATGGGGTACAGTGGGACAAGCCGTCTAGCTCTTTTGTTAAGAACAAGAGGCACATAACATTACCATCAGCAGAAAGCTATCACCCCCATGCAACTTCTATATTGATTACAAGTAAAACCTATCATTGGTAAAAAATTAAGGACACAAAAACTGTTTTTGAGCATTCCAAGTAAATTTTTAGGACTGAGGATGATAGTTGTTATGAGAAGTTTCCAGCGGTACTTCATTGCTGTTTTATTACTAATGAGAGAGGATGGACAAAGGTACACTTTAATTATATCGATTTAGTATCTTAGCTGTATGTATTAGTTTTTTTGTCATAAAAAGAAATATATCATGCACGTGGGGCAGAGTGGGACACTTTTGCCGGGGCACACTGGGACAATATTAATCAAATGGTGAAATTTCCTTTCATCCTAAAATGCCATCAAAGTGCATTATTTTGTTTCCTAGATGGTAGTATTTGCCAATCCTATCAGATTTGATGAGTTTTACTAAAACTTTCAAAGTCAAATGCTTTCGTTGGGATGAGAATCACACAAAATATTTTTTTCCTCAAATTTGGCTTCTGGGAAATATTTTACGTAAAGCAGGGGCCTAACATAGCAACTAACTTAACCACCGCTGTTGAATCTTCTAAACTCCTATGAAACATAATAGTATATACTTCTTATAAATTGTATTTTGTTTATTGTCCCATCGCACCCCAGTGGGTGTCCCAGAGTACCCCATAGTGAGGCAAACTGGCATGGGACACATTTTTTTTACGTTTTAAAACAGAATTTTGGAGAAAAGTATAACAGATATTTCAGATTTTTGTGTGTGACTAGGTCATAATAAGTATGTTATAACGAGAGTATACAAGGCTACACTACAGGGCAATAATAACATAGATTTTTGCAAAAAGGTGAAAACTGTCCCAGTTTACCCCAATCTCCCCTATTATGTTGATATAATCTTTAGATTATGGACAATAAGCACATTAAACCCACGCTTCTCTATATTTGTATCAAGTATATATTATTCGTATTTCATGCTCCAATGCAAACAAGACCGGCCTATATACTGCCAACACTCAGACAACGGGGTTTGGTTAAGAGTTTGTTAACAGCTTGATGCCATCTTGTAATCCGTTGTCATTTGTCTTCATTGTATCCTCCTTTCGGGAAATTATTGACGATATGACATGCGACTCCATTAATAAAGATGGAAAGTAGGTCACCAAGGACAGGGAATCGATGTACAGCAGTGCACATGACCCATCTTCTATAGTACCAGTGTACACACTTATCAAGCCTTGGTGATATATATGGGTCTATGTGCAAGTTTGGCAATACCTTGGAACAATCATCTCTGCTAAATTTTCATTTCGTTTTGTTTCGATCAACCTTCAACTACTTCTTTCCGGTAATTTGACAGAACCGGCATGGTTCAAATCGGACAGTTTATTTTGAGAATCGCTACACAGGATACTCCAGATTCATCAAACGATGAAATTTATTTCAGTTGAGTCTCGTTCAATCCACCGACAGTTGAAACGACGGTAATGTCAGACCCTTTAGGCTTGGCCTCGATTTGAGTATAACGTTCGTGTCGATGAGGCAAAAATAAAGGCACAGTTGAAGCCGCTTAGTAGAAATAGTGGGGATTATTTTCAGATCGAGTACACTCTAGTCGTGAACTGTAGAAAGACGATCTCCGTATGAATAGGGATATTCACATGACTGCCGATTCCAACAACGGGGGTTTGATTAAGAGCATGTTTAAAGCTTGTTATCTTCTTGTAACCCACAATGCTATTCTATGGATAACAACTTATTTATTGCTGTGAAGCTGACGTTTCTTTGGAGATACTTCCAACTTTTTCAAAGCTAATTCATTAGCTTTGAAAAAGTTGGAAGTATATCCTGACGTTTCTTTGGAGATACTTCCAACTTTTTCAAAGCTAATTCATTAGCTTTGAAAAAGTTGGAAGTATCTCCAACGAAACGTCAGCTCCACAGCAATAAAGAAGTTGTTATCCATAGAATATCATTGTGTTATATACGCCGATTTCTAAATGCCTATCAAAGAAAATTCTTGTAACTCGTTGTCAGTTATCATTATGGCATCCTTCTTTAATGCAGGACATTATCATATTATGGTATTAAGTCCATAAAGGAGGTGGAAAGTAGGCCACCATTGGCAGTGAATCGATGAGCAGGATGCACCAGTGTACATGGCTAATCTTCTTTCGTTCAACCTTCAAATATTTCTCCCCATTAGTTTGACAGAACGAGCATGGTTCAAGTAGGACAGTCTAGTTTGAGAATTGTCAGACGTAATAAGCTCGATTTATCAAACGATGCTAATTAGTTTAGTTGAGTCTCGTAGCGAGGAATTCACACTGATTTGTGTTTTACAGTTGAACATAGTTGAACAGCGGTTACTTTCGGCAGACGACAAATTATGGTATCTCTCTTCACCCCTGGCTCTAAAGCTTGGCCACGAACAGAAACTGTGTGTAGATGCGGCAAATAAAACAATCCGCTGAATATGCTAAAAGGAAATATTTTTTTATGTGCGCACGTCCATTGCCATAATTCTCCGCGGGAGTTTGTTATGTGATCAACTGTCTCACACTCAATAAATGAACAGCACTCGAAATATACAACCTTATTACGCATGATACACAACATCGAACAAGGCTGAGGACTATCCTGATATTTAGGTAATTTTCTACAATTGTACTAATTACTAAACCCTTTAAGTGTGTAAAGGCTCCATTGATCTGAACTAAGAAATCAATGGTATCTTCTTCTGCATATCCAGCTCCCACATAAACCCATGATACGTAATTGATGCCGATGACAGAAAAATCTGATTTTTGGGGGAACACTTTCGTCTTTACCTTCCAGAGATGCGCCCCTCTCATCCTAATGCAATTCTACATCAGCTGTTTTTTTACTATCGCAGATGATTTTGTAGCCTTGATGGTAATTAAGTTTCGCTAGTTTCGATTCCAAAGCGAAACAAAATCAACCAACGCATGAATGCACTCTATTTATTAAAAGCCAAACTCAATATCTTTCACACCTTTTTTCGTAAAGAGCAACAATTTTAACAATTTATATCTGTATGTAGATTTAACCGTTAACCAAAAACTGACAGGATATTGGTAGCAAACTAGATACAACCGATCGAATACGATCGAGGAGGAATCCGTCTTGCATGTTAAGTAAAGGAAACATTTATTATTTATAAAGAGAGTAAAAACTTCAAACTTAGGAAAAACAATTTAACATGACCCCCAAGTGGCGCAACCTGTAGGCGAATCGGCAGAAAATATCCCCAAAAGATATCTTGAGGGAAGGTATCCACATACCAAATTTGGAAAGAATCCGTTCAGGTGTTCAACAGTTACTGTCCGGAAATGCAATTTTACCTCGGCCCACAGGTGGCGACACGTTTACACAGAAAGGCATAAAAACAATCTCAACCGAGATCTTGAGGCAAGGTCCCTTAAGATTGGAAATAGAAAACTGAATCTGTTCAGTTTTACAGAAATGTTAACTTGGCCCACAGGTGGCGCCACCTATAAACAGATCGACATGAAAAACAATCCCAAGCGAGATCTGCAGGCAAGGTACCCATATATCAAACTTGGAAAGAATCCATTCAAGTTTTTAAAAGTTATTGCCCGGAAACTATTTTAAATTGGCTCCCAGGAGGCGCCACCTCTATGTGGATCGGCATGAAAAACAATGCCAAGCGAGATATTGAAGCGAGGTACCCACATACCAAATTTGAAATGAATCGGTCCAGGTTTTCACAAGTTATTGTCTGGAGCCTTCGCCACCTAACTTAGCCTTCAGGTGGCGCCACCTATATACACGATTCAACCCGAAAAACAATCTCAAGCCAGATCTTCAGGCAAGGTGCCCACACACCAAATTTGGAAACAATCCTTAAGGTTTTTAGAAGTTATTGTCTGGAAATGGATTTTAACTTGTCCCCAAAGTGGCGCCACATAGAGGCGGATTAGCACGAAAAACAATTCCAAACAAGATCTTTAGGCAAGGGATCCAAATTCGAAAACATGAGTCTGTGCCTGATAAATCGAGCCCTTTTTGAGTTGCAATTCATTGAGGGGTGGCAAAATTATACCAACATTGCAGACTACACAATAATTTCAACTTTTTCTCAAGATATATTGGATACATAATCTCAAACGAAATACATGAGCGTCGGGGGAGGGCTAGTTTTGAGGATAGAGGGTGGGGCTCTGCGCCCTGGGGTGGGGACATGCTCTCCTTGAGGGCAGTGGTAGGTATGTTAACATGAAGGCCATAGAACGCTCCCTACACATGATACAACCACACTGACAACGCATGCCATCACCTGTCAGTCTGAATTACAACGCATATAAGGGAAGTGGGTAGAGGTGCCTACATACTGACAGAGCCACATGACTTCACGGTATAATCTTCTGGTTAACCAATTCTAAAGCACATACCAAGAATCTAACGATTCGTGATATGTGTTGTATCTCAGGTACGCTTTTATTGTACCTGTTCATGTGGCAACTTGGATGATATGACCACACGGCCCCTAGCACCGGCATAAGCGGCATTAGATACAAATCTAGAGAGCTATGATGGAAATGCTCTGACAACTCGTATTTGGTTTTCGGCGAGCTGTTTCGCTGTGACAACTCATACACTGGGGATTGGTGAGCTGTATCGTCGTCAGATGAAAATGACGGCATTTAACACAAAAGACTAGTCTGTAAGGCCCGATGTCGACCCAGCATCAACTTACCACAATGCCAACATATATCAAAGACGAAAATGTCTGTACAGGGGGCGGGCCAGACTGTATACCTCCTACTGTCAGATATACAATAGACAATTTAGGAGTTAGCGATCAGTTTCTGCAATTACGATTTAATAATGATCATTAAGTTCTTAAAACGTGCAAAACATAGAATGAAATTTGGAATCCCAAATTTTTTAGGTTTTATTTTTTGGCTTAATTATCATATCAACGTTATTGACGGTTGAACCCCTCATAATATCCGAACAAAAACTTGACGAAAAAGTAAACTGCATATAAATCCACATGTGTATGGAAATGCATAGCCAAATGCAACGAAAAATGGAAACATTTCCCCTTTGTACCATGGTGTTCTGATCTTTTGACAATGACAACATTTCCTCTTAATTTGAATGTCCTCGCACTAGGGTAATCCTGAAAATTTCATTATCCACTTGATGAATGTCCTGTTGACTTCAACAATATCACACAAAACTAAATGTACGGCCCAATATTTTAAGGTAATGAACCTCAAACATTTCCTAACGACAGGTAATTGTTATCCTTTTTATGAATGGTCGGTCGATTTCGGACACAAATTCTACGAAGCAGGAAATTGTCTCTTTTTTGCTCGACTGATTTCAAATAGAAAAGAAAAGGACAAATGAAAATTCAATATCCGTTTCCCATCAACGCTTGGAGGTTGATGACAGTCAATGAACACTTCATCCTCCCTCAGCCTGGAAGCTGTTTAGTGCCAATATCCACCTATCTAAACTTTACTCGACAGGTTCTACAAGTGTTATTCGTCTTCAAGTGGCATACAAGGAACTGTTCTCTTCGTTACATATAAAGAAATAATTTTGACATCATGTTCCAAGGACCGAGGCAGCCAGTTTGCGGACTCGAGTCAATAGGGCGATACTGCTCTGTAGTATACGCGTCGTCAAGCAAAACATGGATATGTATATGGTCTTATTAATAATGCTGTTTTCATTGCGCTGGCACAAAGTTATCTGAGGACGCATGCAGAAATGCATTCACAGCACAGGAAAGAATAAAAATAGCCATACCTCATCTTTCTGTTAGTATGGGTGATTACATTTTGAAAACAGGGGGTCTAGAGACTCACCTATATTGAAAACTGAACACGAGTGGACTACTGATTAATATATTCCACCTCGCTCACCCTGTCATGCACTGTAATCTATAAGGTTTTGCTGTTCTCAGCCTATCCCATGATACCTTTCTCGGAAATTAAAAATGGCGTGCAGGCAGCTCGAAGGATTCAAAGGCGCAGAGCCCTACATCTTGCACAGAAAAAAGGTTACTTCGCTAGAATATTCATGATATTTGTCCCACAGTAACTACTAAGTTGCTCTCAAAACCCGAGACCCTTTTCTGTGGAGAGGATATTGGCAGAATGGATATATAATACCACTTGCCGGTCCAGTCAAACATTATTTACTCGTCCAGTATTTTTGCGTCCACTATCTAGACCAAAAATGCTCCTGTTAAAAACTGGTGAGGTGACGCAGCTTTTCTTTTATTTTGTGTGTGTTTTTTCTATCATTTGGTAGCCCGAATAAAGAGAGTGTCAAAGTATATCAGCCTCAAGCCTGAGGCATTTATTTTCCAGCACTATCAACCAAGAGCAAACAGTCTTTTCTAATAACTTTCAACACAGACTAATTCATTACAGACAAATCTATGCTCGCGTTGCTCGGTAATTTGCTTAAATTCATTTGGAATAGAACGTTTTGATATTGAAGTCAGTATTTAAGCCACAAAATAACTTCCTCGGCAAAAATCTCGTTTACAGTCGACAGTTAACACCGAAGTAGAGCTGCTATCATGATATCATTCCATTGGATTCAGTGGTTTTCTGAAAAACCATTTGCACATCTCGATGTCAGAATACTTCAAACGTATCATTATTTGTTCGAACTGCGGAGAACATTGGTGGAATTTCTCGAGATTTTAATTTGCGATGATGTCGTTTTTACAAAGTGAATAATAATTTAGAAAGTTTCACAAAAAATTTATCGGATGACTATCACACAACATCCTTATTTATATATAACTATGCTCGCGTTGCTCGGTAATATTTCATGACTGTAGACGAGGGGAGGCCACACTGGTGACCGCGCACTCGGTTGATCGTTTCCCAACCTCCTTATAATCGACTGACTGGCATGGCATCATATTTCAAATCTGTGTCACTACCGAGCACTCCTGAAATCAGATCAGTATAATGATAAATGACTGTGGGTTAGAAGCTATTTGCCAAAGTCATTGTTCGTGGAACATTATCAATAGGCGAAAGAGTCTAGTGAACCTGGTTTACATGGAATATCCATCACTGAGTAATTCCCAGAACTTTCTGGAAAGTATAGTATATCTAACGTGTCTAGCACAAACTGAGCAAGACAACCAATTGAATAATGAATCCAATCATGAAACGAGTGAACATAAAACTAACAATATGTCGGTTACAATGATTATCGATAATATATTTGTTTATGTGGTGATCCATACATCCGTTCATTCATCTGAACATGAAACTAAAGATTTAGAGCTCCGATAGCATTAATTTCACGATAATGACTTATTAAAATGACATGAAGCTGACCGAATCAAGCAATACTCAGTATTGCTTAACATGAGATCAAATGTAACCCATCAGCAAATATTTCGATGTTAGACGCGGAGATTCTTATTGGGTAATGATTGCGTGCTGAATGTGGAGATTATTGCGCGTATACTCGCCAATCGAAAATTATGACGCCTAGGCGAACGATCTCTCCCAAGGGTGAGACGAAGGTTATATCACAGGAGACGTTACTTTTAATTAATTCTGATCAGCTGTCAGTTCTAAGCACATTGCGTGTCAGAAATGGTGCAGACCCTCTCACCTGGAGATCCTAACCGCAGATATACGAGAGTGAGAATATCGACCAGATCCTAGATACGGTCAGTTTTACAACCTTTAGAATTAACCTTTTTATTCAGAAGGATTAAAAACAATGGTGCATTGCAGTTAAGGAAAATAGATTGATAAGACTACTCGATCAGTTGCCTTTTCCAAAACGCAATGTTTAGTGACTGATCAGTATAAGTACAACCTCAAGCAGTTAAAAATGCTGGTAGAAACTAAATAAAGTTACCTCGGAGTAAAAGTGAATTTGGTAACACTGCAAAATATCTCAACATATAAATTCATACATGTATGAAAACTCAAGACTAATACTGAAAATGAAGATATTTCATATCTTGTACCAACGACAACACGTTCTGTTAATTTGAATGTCTTTGCACTAGGTTGATGACACAGATAACAACGGAACCTTCATCTGATAGTTCTGTTTTCCTTTTCCAATGGACTGTTGATGTAGAATACAATTTCTGAGAAGCAAGAAATTGTCTATTTTTTGCTCAACTGGTCCAATTCGAATAGAAAGAGCAAAAAGTGATAAGGACATAAGAACACTCCTGATGAAGGGACCTAAATATAGAGAGCCGAGAAGAATAAATCTGAAGGCCAACCAGAAGATAGTCCTGTCTGTATTGGAACAGTACGTTATTGATTGGTCTAAGCGAGAAAAAGTTGAACCTACGGTATTCGCTGATTGGCTGGACCTCATCAAGAGCAAGGTCGTTGGAACAATCCGCTGCAGAAGCAACCTTCCCCAAGCAAAACAAGTACTGAGAAACCTCAATTCGCAAGAAGTTCTAGCAAATCTCCAGAGTAAATTCGTTATAGTCCCGGCAGACAAAGCTCCAAATAATATAATATTCATATGTAAATATTACTATTACCAGGTGCTGGTTAAGGAATTGAGTGTAAACATATCATCGTCAAATTCGTCTACTTACTCCCAAACTGCATTTACTCTAGAAGATTTATTTAACAATCACAACACGTTTCTCAAGGAAGGAGGTATTTGTCTTCCAGCTAATCATAACGACATACCACAAGTAAACTGGACTTCCAACTGCTGACCGGTTTTCTCCTGCAGGATACTAGCCTCTGTTTTTGTTTTGTTTTTGAATTTGGTGCTAATGCTGTTATATGGAATAGGTTATAGACGCGGATATTTTTTAATGGACGACGGTTGAATAATGAATGACGGACCAAGCACTTGTAATCAAATCATCGCATTGCTGACTATCGTTTTCGTACGTTTTCAGATATACAATGTGGTGTTACAATATTTTTATTGTGTAATGTCCGGAATCAGATTGTAAGATTACAACAACAGAACAGAGCATATTGTGTAAGACAAAATGTCCATCGTTGACATTTAAGTTGACAAGAAGTTATTGAATCTCAAATTATTAGTAGTATAAGAATAATAATAAATATAGTTGAATAACGATTTATAGTTTACGTTCTAAATGACAATAATATAATGATACTGTATCATGCGTGGGCATACACGTATTTTCGAATGAGCGAATCGTTTATATTTACGTGATGACTTTCCCTGTGTTTTCATGTCTTTTTTGTGTGTGCAGATGTTACGATTATCTACATTGATTTTTTTTATGGACGATGGCTGCTTCTTGAACGTTTGTGTTGACAACGAACCACTGCTCTCAGAAATACCAGTGGAAATGTGTTAAAAACCTTGCTCGGGGCACATGTTGCCATGTTGTCAAACATGACGTTCTATGAATTTTGCTTTCCTAAAATTATCCCATGAATATCGATTTTGTTCCAAAGCAACAACTACATTGCTATCAAAAGCCGATGTTATTTTCTGTTGAAGGAAATTGGCAGAAGTGCTAGATTTTTCGCCACGGCGGACCAGTCAAGCTATTCAGTATTGTCAGTAGTTACTCGTTCACTTGTTTACATTGTATCTTGGCCAAAAGTGTTTCTGGAAAAAATGGTGCAGTGCCGCAGCTTTTTAAACTTTTATATGTGTTTTTTTCTCATTTAGTTCTTTACATTATTATATATCATGCCAAGAGCGCGAAGTAACCCTTTCCTAACACTATTTCAACAGCTATTTATAACAGCATTTTCTATCACATTACATACAATTTCAAGCCAGTCGATCAATTTCCTAAGCGTTGAGTATTGTATTCCGCCGTTGTCCACACAACAATTTCAGTATCAATAATACTAGGATCTTTTACAATCGACAGTTACTGATAATTCCAAACAGATATACATTGAAAATAAAAAAAAAACAACGCACCAACCAGAAACCAAAGACGTTTTTTTCTTTGGAAACTCGCTGTCTACCGTGTTCTAGCCCCGGCATCATTGGAAACTGTTGAAAGCTTCTTTCTCGTAGAAAACTAGCCTATGGTTATGTATACTATGATTGTTTTTCTTTGAATTTACGGCTCATGCTGTTATTTGAATTAGGTTTTGGGGTTATGAAAGCGAAAATTCTTTAATGGACAACAGCTGAATATTGAACGACGGACTAGAGGCTTGTATCTTACGGGTAACATTGTTCAGCGGATGCAGTTATGGTCTTATTTGCTCATCTATTGAGAAAATAACACATTGACATATCTCGATATCAAAATTTGATCTCGACCAAACTTCAGTACCGGGCGTTACTCGAATGTATCTTTATCTGCCTTCTGCCTGGAGCAGCTCTTCAAACTGTTTTTAACATATATGGGAATTTCCTCGCTACGAGACTCGACTAAGCTAACTGACATTGCTTGATAATTTACATTAATCATGTCTGATGATTTCTAAATTTCGTAAATTCAAAGTGAAGAACAATGTCAAAGGTTGACGGAATAAAGAGTACATTCACACATTATATCTATATATATATCTCACCCTGCTCTCGTTTTCAGGCTGTACGCTGAAATCTCATGATTGCAGATGAGGGGAGGTAACCCGCACACTGTTGATCGATCCCTTGTCATCCTTGATATATTCTGTCCAGCCTTCTTAATAATCGATTGACTGGCACGGCACAATATCTCAAATCTGTGCCACTACCGAGCATCCCCTGAAAGTAGACCAGTATAATCATAAATGACTGCGGGTTAGAAGTTATTTATCAAAATCCTTGTTGTCTGAGCGTTATCAACATGTGAACGAGTCCTGTCTAGTTCTAGTGAACCTGGTTCACATGGAACATCTTGTCAATCAAAGAACAATTTTTTTGTCAGGATCTTCTTGAAAATATAGCATAAATGATGTTTCTACTCATTTTTGGATAGCAATATTTTAGAAGGAACTGCATACGGCGTATAGATATCTAGTCTGGTTGCAGTTGCTAATCCTGTGCCAAATGTGATAATTTTAATCAACACCAAAGAACATGTCAAACATGGCTATACTATCATTTAAGTTTATCAAATTCTTTGATAAATATCCTACATTGGCGGGGAAAGACGATCGTAGAATGCAATATCTATGACGCTACATTTCGTAACTTGTGTCTAATTCCCCAGGCGATGGGGACCGGGGATAAAGAATACTCTAGTCAGTGATAGATATTTATGTAAGGAAGACACTGATACCTCCTTGTCATCATTGAAAATTGTTGACCGCTTCTCTCTTGCATGAAACCAACATGTGTGTTCTATTATATATTTTCATTTCATATATACTTGGAATTAATCCAAACTGTCGTACAAAAAAGTTTTTTTCGAGTATTGAAGCGGAAATTATTTTGTGAACGACGGCTGAATATTGAATGTCGGATCTGACGCGTGTAATCTATGAACAACTGAGCAAACTGATCAAATGAATAATGGATCAAATCAGTTAACAGAGGAAAATAATACGGACAATAAGTTGGTTATAACGATTATCGATATTTTACCTGGGCCAGGTAGTTGATCAACTTGGAGACATAGCCTTCGTCTATGTGGTGAGCCAACAATCCATTCATTCACCTGAACAGAAGTTAAATATTTAGAGTTTAAGAGCATTGATTTCACGATAATGGCCTTTTTAAATGATACGAAGGTGACTGGATATAGCAATCCCCAGTTATTTGATCAACATGAGATAAAATGTATCATATCAGCAAATATTTTTATGATCCACGAGGAGATTCTATGTGGATGATGGATGCCTACTGAATGTGGAAATTAATGCCCGTATACACGTTGATCGAAAGACTATATTACCTAGGAGAACGATCTCTCTCAAGGGTGGGACGAGGATTATATCAGAAGTTTCATGTCTCAACTGGCTGTGGGCCTGTGTACAGTGGAGACGTTATTTTTAATTAATTCTGATCTGCACTCAGTCCCAAACACATTGCGTTTCAGAAAAGTTGCAGACCGTCTTATCTGGAGATCCTGCCCTGTGATATCTGAGAGTAGAAATGGGGATCAGATTCTTGCTACTTCCAATTTTCGAACTCGGTTCCTTTTTTATTAAGAAGGAATACAAATAATGGTATATTTCCGTTAGGACAAAAACATTGCTTGAGAATATTTACATATTTTTCTCGGCACGAAATGTTTAATGACCACGTGATGCGCTGATCAGTAACCAAAGATGCCTAATTGCAACATCAAGCAGTTAGAAATGCTGGTAGAAAATAAACTTACCTATGAGTAATAGCGAATAAGGTAACATGGTGCCAACTTTCTCATCATATCAATCCATGTGTATGGGAATTCATGATATATTAATGTCACTGAAAATGAATATATTTCTGATATTACGCCAATGGCAACACTTTCTCCTAAATAGAATGTCCTTGCACTAAATAGAATGTCCTTGTACTAAATAGAATGTCCTTGCACTAAATTGAAGGCCAAAAGTAACAATAGAACCAACATCGGATAGTTCAATTTGCCTTTTCTTATGAATGGTCTTCGATCTAGGACACAATTCCTGGAGCAGGAAATCGTCTTATTTTCTGCGCAACTGGTCCAGTTAGAAATGATATGATAGAAAAGGGCAAATACAGAATCAGTATTCGTTTTCTATCAACAAGATGCGATTGATGGTAGTGAAGGAACAATTCATCTTCCCTCAGACCGGAATCTGCTTGGTGCCAATATCAACCTTTCTAAACAAATTCTAAAGCATCCTGCTTGCTGGGTTCTTCTATTTTCGGGGCATTTTAGGAAATGTATTTTCTTCGTTATAAAAACAGTAATTTCTTTCTATGACCGAGACATACAGTTTGCGGGTTCAAGTCAAAAGGGAGATGTTGCTGTGTGGTAAACGAATCGCCTAAACCTCATCTCTTAAACACATGAATAAGTTATGATTGAGTAATGATTTTTTGTGGAGCAGAATAGATCTCTATCAAAACGTTAATGTCAACTCTAGTGGGTTACTTGCACGATTATTCGATTTGACAAACGTCTGTTGAAGTGAATGCTGCAATGTCCAAGACAACTTAACGAAGCTACTCATGGTGCCAGTTTCCTCGAGACTTAGGCCGCTTATCACCCATTAAATGAATACAATCACGTTCACTGCCTTGCAACGAAATGCATGCAGAGTTTCTCTAAATAAGTACTGTCTCCCTCAGATTTACAAGATATCGCATTGCCGACACTACTGAGTTAATACGTCGCTTTGTGCGTTTTTGGTTGTACAATGCTCTAATGTTCGGAAACAGATTGTAAGATTACAACAACAGAACAGAACTTACTGACTAGACGAAAATCTCCATCTTTGAAATTTACATTTAAAAAGAAGATATTCAATAGTATAAAAGTATTACTCGTATAAAAACATAATGAATATAATTGAATTGTTATGATACTGTATGACGTTTGGGCGTACACGTATTTTCGAATGATCGAATCATTTATGTTTATACGGAATAAGTTTCCCCGTCTTTTATGTCTTTTGTGTTTATATTACGATTATCGATACTGACTTCCTCTATGGACGATGGTTATACCTCTTGAAATCTTGAATCTGACGCTTGTATGAAAACTGGAACGCTTGCATGGAAAGTGGAATATCGCTCTCCAATATACAATTGGAAAGTGATAAAAACATTACCCGGGGCAAATGTTGTTATGCATGACCATAACGTAGCATAGAATTATGGTCAATGATCTGGATCGTATGCAGACAACGTTATCACGTCTTGCTGACATCATTAAAAATGTTGACCGCTTCTCGCTTGTAAGAAACCATCTTGTTTTATTACTTGTATTTCATACACATCTGGAATTGGTGCTAACTGTTATACGAAATAGGTTTTTCGATTCTTGACTTCTTGGAAATCCTTTTAATATTCAGTGTCGTATCCGAAGGTTGTCAGTCAAACTGCCACTAGTTACTGATCCACTCTGTCCCTGACGAAAACTGGTGTAGTGACGCAACTTTTGGTTCGTTTTGCGTCTTTTTGTTCTATTTTAAGAGCTCCTCGACTTAGAACAGTGATATACGTTAACCCTCACTGCAGCTTCAGAGAGAAGACCGCAAGGAACTGAAGCTTCAAATTTTTGCTAATCTAACTGGCGTCATTTTGAGTTCATTTGTATAATATTAGGTCCAACGATCAGGGGAACATTCAAGATGGCGGCCACGTGGTTTCCGTTCTTTTCTGCCAGCGTAGTGCGCTGATCTAAGTACAACATCAAATAATTAGAAATACTGATGGAAAATAAATAAAGTTACATTGGAGTAATTTCGCTGTAATTATGTAAATTAAGTGGTCTTCTGAAAGAAAATACATGCAGAGAATTTGGAAAGATACTGCAAACTATTCTATCATTACAAGATATTTGAAAGTTCTCGCGAGATGGAAAACTTTCTATTATCGTTTGAATTATGATCCAAACTGAATTGTATTGAAAAGTGGGAATACTAACTTAATATGGAAACAGACCGAACTGGGACGAAGTTCAGCCGTCTTTCAATGTACTACAAATTCTAAACTTGAACATGTACAATATCAACTATTACATAGAATAATTATACCTGAATTATACTTATTCAAGACAGATTCATTTGCTGATGGTTTCTTTGAATAATCAATATTTGTGGGATATCACATTGTGAAACACTCAACTGCAGGTCAAAGAGGAATAATTATCCATGAAACAATTAAAATTGTTTAGAGAAATTACAACGCATATAAGGGAAGTGGGAAGAGTTGCCGACATACTGACAGAGCCACATGACTTCACAGTATAGTCTTCTGGTTAACCTATTCTAAAGCACATACCAAGAACCTAACGATTCGTGACATGTGTTGTATCTCAGGTACGCTTTTATTGTACCTGTTCATGTGGCAACTTGGATGACATGACCACACGGCCCCTAGCACCGGCATAAGCGGTATTAGATACAAATCTAGAGAGCCATGATGGAAATGCTCTGACAATTCGTATATCGGTAATTGGTGAGCTGTGTCGCTGTGACAGCTCGTACACTGGGGGTTGGTGAGCTGTATCGTCGTCAGATGAAAATGACGACATTTAACAAAGACTAGTCTGTAAGGCCCGATGTCGACCCAGCTCAGACACCCTCTACACGATTATAAAGACCCAATTTAGATCGTCAAAGCCTTATTCTCTTCGAATTTATAGCACCTCTTCTCCGGGAAAATACATAGCAACAAAAGATGGAAAACTAGGCCGTTCTAATAAAGACTGGATGTTACACGCCTTTTTCGACAATAGCAATACTGATGACTCTCTGAGCATAAGATGGTACCGCAATATTGGCGAATGAGGGGTAAATAATGTATGAATGAGTGAGAGACTGTAAAGGGCGGAAAGTGACCCCCGTATATGTTTTCGCTATCGCTAAGGCTAGAAGGCTGAAACTTACCACACTATATCTTTGTTTTATTTTGGGCCAAGCTCTACAAGAAAATGTAAAAAAATTCCAAGATGACTGCCATGATGACGCCACTACGACGTCATTTTCAAAAAGAGCATTTTTGGACGATTTTTCGGTCAAAATCTTCGAATTTTTTACTTTTGTTTTTTCTTCGCAAAAACTGCATGATAAATTAGTAAATAATAATCTGATATGAAATAAAATAAGTTTTACCCACTTTTCAGTACAGAAAAACAAATTTTTTGAAGAAATACGACGAAAACATCACTTTTTCTGGTACCCCACATGGCCACCATTTTGAATTTACCCATGATCCTTTGCTTGTGAGGTTATGCAAATGGGCTCAAAATGATCCCAATATGATAATTTTTTAACGTCACGAAGCTTCAGCTCTCCAATTGTTGGCGTTCTGGAGATATCGAGAAAGTTTAGTAGGGGGGCATTTTGGTCCCCCTCCCCCAGGCCTGGTAGGGTTAATGGGGGAAGGGAGGGAGGGGGAACAAATCGGGGGATGTTATTTGGTGATGCTAAGACATATGGTTTCAGTAAAATGCATAGAATCGCGTTGAATCAACATGCTGAATTTTTGCGTAATTTTTAAAGAAATATGGTCGCCAGTTTGAATTTACCAATGATCCTCTGATCATCCAGATAGGCTCAAAATGACCCCAATATGATAATCTAAAAACTCACGGAGTTTCAGCTCTAAATGTTTTTGTCGTTCCGGTGATATGAGCAAAAAACCAACGGGGGGGGGAGTGCCTCCCCCCAGGCCAGGTAGGGTTAAATCGCAAATATTCGTAATTTTATCGTAAATAATCGTAAGTCGTCGTAAGTCGGGGCATATGATTAATGGGTAATGCAAATGTACATAATCAACCTACAATCTGCGGCACTGTGCAAGCAATGACCCATAGACAAATCATGCCATCATCTTCCTATCCAGTCGTATACTCAGCCATATCCAATGGCTGTGGTGGATGGAGTTAGATCATAATGGCTCACATATATTGGTCGTAAATGTTTCATATTGACCTACAATAACCGGATTCTATATTCCAAAGCAGCTCCGTCAAAATGTATTTATTTTATCATGTTTATGTTACCTAGATTTCCATTTTATCGACTTTCACAGTTGCTCAGCTAAATTGGTAAACAGTGTCCCCCGTTCTTCTACACGAACAGCAAACTCATCCAAACTTTGACATTTCAGCAGTCGCTAATAGCCACCTACACGTTGGGCACATTCTAGCAACAAATCGAATGTGTCACCATGGTTCCATGCAATAAGTCTGCGCATATCTTCACAGTTATGCTCCAGTATATCCATTTCCTTTTCAATTATTCGTTTACCTACATAAAAAAGAACATTCTTAGTAATCACCGATACTAGTACTGTGAGAGTGCTCCCTCGATGATCGCCCTTTCCCTCAATATATATAGTCGTGCCTCGATCACATCTCATTTTCTCGCCACTACACAAAACCACGTGGTCAATATCCGGGTACACTCACCTGCTTCAAACTGATTTGTGTGAATGGTTCTCGCTTTCCATATAAAATAGCGAGCTATGAACAAGTATACCTCTTGGACAACTGAATTGCGCATGAAAACACGTCTAAGAATCAATTATACTGGCTCAAATCATTACTTCCTGTCATGGAGGATTTAATTGAAATCAACAGCAGCCGTTTCTTCTTTCTTCTGTCTTCTCTGTCCTGATTCCTCTCCACATTGATAGCAGGTGTACTGTAAGGTAAGTACGTACGATGAAGATGAACTAAGGTGAGTCAATGACGATGAACTGGTTAGGGCTCCAACGTCAAAGAATTCACGACAACTGGAGATTATTCAGGTCATCAGGTGGTACGTTTTGTTCATTATTTACTTTTCAATCAGTTACGAAATGAATTTCGCTGAATATGAAAGAAACTTATTCCACTTATAACAAATCTATAATATCATTTATTAGAAACCATGATGTGCGTCACCTTGTTTTTTTTTGCCAACCGAGGGGCTGTTGGTCAGCTTAAAGACCGTCGACTCCATCTGGAAAATTAACTGATAAGATTATATATCATAATCATTCGTCACCATGATAAAAAACAAGTTTTGGATTAATATGCAAATATGACAACGGCCGAGACACTAGTCCAGGCGGATGCCCCCTCACATCGGCCCTGTTCGCTCTCATCCGTTTGTTCTAATCGTCGTCGGTCAGGCCTGGATATTCGTCGGGCAGCATATCCTGAAACAGTTGTTTGCGCATTCTAATCGCATTTTCCAGATACATACCATCAGTCCCGGAATATCACCCAACCGTGAAGGCCCAACCCATACCCGTACAAGGGAATGAACATAATGTGAACTCGAGGCTATGGAAGGATTTGTTCAAAGAAAGTATGGACGCCGAGATGGGCGAGACGTTGAGGGCCACAGAAAACAAGTTTCAACACAAAGGATATTCGAAAAAAAGAAGCCGCAATTTTAGCCCATAACAGATTGGCACCCAGACTACGACGGGCTTTACGTCAGCAGTATGTCGACCTCGTGACCCATATGAAATTGTTGGACAAGGACCCAGTCCATATGGAAATCGAAAGAATAGCGTCGATGTTGAAAACCTCGGGCATGAACTGGAAAGCGGCGTATGTCAGAGCAATAGCACAAAAGCAACATTTGTTTGAACGCATCATTAAACGACGTTAAAGCGTTAAGAAAGTGTGTTAAAGCGTTGAGACGAGCGTCAAGGCGTACATATAGGGCGTTAAG
>JAVTVY010002115.1:0-33530 GCA_036873755.1 Hanleya hanleyi
GGAGACAGGCGTCGGCCACTCTCGTACAGCCCGAATCTTCTCCGGATCGGTACCAATCCCGTCTTGCGTCACTATATGGCCAAGGTAAAGCACTTGTCGTTTCCCAATGACACACTTCGAGGGCTTCAATTTCAGGCCATGTTGTTGCAGCCTCTGGAAGACTTCCTCCAGCCGTTGGATCATCTCCTCGAAGGTCCGGCCAAAAACTATTATGTCGTCGAGGTACACTAAGCACGTCTCGTAATGGAGGCCTGCCAAAACTGCCTCCATTAATCGCTCGAAGGTTCCTGGAGCATTACAAAGCCCGAAAGGCATGGCTCGGAATTGATACAGGCCCCGTCGAGTGGCAAAGGCGGTTTTACATCTGTCTTCAGGGGCCACTTCGACCTGCCAGTACCCTGACATCAGGTCGAGCGTACTCCACCAACAGGCACCAGACAGAGAATCCAGGGACTCGTCGATTCTCGGCAGGGGGTAGGCATCTTTCTCCGTTACTTTGTTGAGGCCTCGGTAATCAACGCAGAATCGCATTTTCCCATCCTTCTGCCGTACCAGGACAACCGGAGCAGACCAAGGCCCATTAGATGGCTCGATGACTCCCCGCTGCAGCATGTCTTCAACCTGGTCGTCTATTATTCCACGGGCATGAAGGGGTGGACGTCGTGGAGGAATCCGGATAGGTGGCGCATTCCCCGTCTTGATATGATGCTGTACCATCGTTGTTCGCCCTAAGTCACTGTCATCCTTGGCAAACAAATGGGTGAAGCGAGTAACCAAGTCCTCTACAGCTAAAGCTCTCTCAACTTCCAATCCCTCACTGGACTGTTGTACTAAGGCCCGTAGGTGCGGTGGACATCTTGGGGTGGGCACCGTTGCTTCACCAGAGGCTGGACCATGCTGGTTCAGAGGCTCTGCAGTAGGTGGAGCTGAATTATCCACTACCTCCACTTCAGTCAAACTACCACACAGGGTGCCGGCTTGTACTATGGCAGGATCAGTGGACAGGTTAAGGAACCGCAGGGTAACCTCATGGTCACGCTCAACTTCGGCCAGGGCTTTGGCCACCATGGTTCCAGTCTTCTGTGTGAACAGAACGCAGTACAGTGGCTACTCAGGAAATCATAACCCAGGAGGGCATCCACGGTCAGTGTCCCAACAATCATCGTCTGAGTCCGGGTAGTCCCATCTATCGTGATCTTAAAGTCTGCTTCACCCTGTAGTGGCATAGAGGTACCATCAGCCATACGAATGGACGCAAAGGAGGGACTTCTCAATGCCGGCCTAAGTCGGGGACTTAGCTGGTTGTACACCCGCACGTTCAGAAGAGAAACTGATGCACCCGTGTCGACGCAGCACCACAATCCTACGGATCCCATCTTGGCCGGGAGATACAATCCGGCTTCACCAGAGGTATTCACCGTAGGAGGTTTCGGTGGAGGTTTCGGTTGTCTTGGGGGTTGATGATCATCCGGCCTGCGCAACTCTGGACAGTTCGCCCGGTAATGTCCGTCTCTTCCGCATGACCAGCATCCTGATGTACGATCATGGCTGTCGTATGGTTGTTGACGGTCACGTCTGTGCCCCCATCTGGACTGGTATCGTCCTGGCCCTTGTGGTCTTGGTGGTTCACTGTTCTTCTTAATCACCTCCATTAGCCTCTTTACCTCTTCCCTCAACCGTTGATTCTCCGTCTCATCCTCTTCAGGGGGTGCGGCTGCCTTATCTCCCTCTCCCGGGGCAGTTGACTTGGCTGTTGGCCAGGGTTTCCGGCGCTGGGAGATCTTGAATGCCTCCAGTTCCACGGCCGCATGTACTGCCGCATCCAAGGTTGTAGGCCTAGTTTGCCAGACTTGAAACCTCAGCTCATCACCGATGGCGTCCAGGAATTGATCCTTGGCTAGGGTATCCTGAACATCGTCTCCGGCGTCGGGATAGGCCAGCTGTGCCAGACGGATTAGTGCTTGAGCCAAGCCCGGAAGATCTTCGTCCCTCACGCGGTGTCTGGACTTCAGCTGTGCCTTGTACATATCCATCTGATTAGGCGGGGCAAATCGCTTCTCCAAGGCTTCCTTCAAGCGGTCGTGGTCGGTACTTCCTGGTGCAGACTTAAGGCTGGCTAACACCTGTTGCGCTGACCCCCTTAAAGCGACGGCCAGGTATTGACCCGGTTGTTGGTAGGTCCATCCATTGATCACGGCGCAGTGCCCGAAGTGAGCCAAATAATCCCGCCATGGTGTGGTACCATCGTAGGTAGCGGCCTTCCCCATCGTCGTCTTCGGCCGTCTAGGTTCCCCCATGGGCGTGGACGTCTGTAACGGATGGTCCCATGAAACTGAAGGTGGTTCGTCCTGGTGTCTTCTTGGCGGTGACTCATCTCGCCTCGACGTCGTCCCCGATGCGACTCCGTCACAACCCCGTAGTGGCGTCTCTGCGGCCCGGCGCCCTCTTCCCAGTCCGGCCGGTCCAGAATGGCTGTAATCTTCAACATTCGGTTGAGTCATCTCGTCACCAGAGCTTTGATTTCTCAGCAACGTGGACACCTGTCCCATCATGGCGGTCATCGCTGTGCATAATGCATTTGAGACATTACGCTGGTCTTCTACCTCTCGTCTTAGGTCAATGTCGGGTTGTTCAGGTACTGGCTCACGCCCCCTCAGTCGATCTTCGGTAGACGTCTCCGCTGAAGGTCGTGGCGTCAGTTCGGCCGGTGGTGCCAACAGCACCGATCCCAGTTCCAGCGTGGACAGGTCAAGAAGATTTTCGTAACCCAGTGTTGCTGTGGTTGATCGTCCGGAAGCCACGCCTCTTCCCGTCTCACGTCGTTCCCGTGGACTCGGCGTCGTGAAGAATTTCGGTCGGGCTCCTCTTCCGTCAGATGGTTGGCCCCGGGCTCCCGGTTGTCGTAACTCGGCGCCGAAATCTCCAGTTAGATTCATGGTTGTCTGGTCCGGATCCATTCTATCCGCCAGGCTTGGTCTCCTTTCCTTCGTCTCCCAGAAGTTGGCCATCCCACCGCTGCCACCAGTTGAAACGTTTTTACTTCTATACGTGGGATAATGGATGTTTCAGATCCACAGAGTGCGCAGGGTCCCCAAGACAAACTGTCAGGCTACTGGGAACGCACTCGGGCACTGATCCCGGCCAACGAGGGAGTTCGATTCAACCTGTCACCTTGTCTGGATCAAGGAGGTTGGAAAGGAAGACCTGTAATGACAACGAAAGCAAATTAATGCAATACTGACATATAATTCTTTGAGCAGGTATACAGGATTCAAATCGTGGTAGCGTACAATCCCTGCAAAGAAGATCCCTACTCTATGAATTATCTGTACTCTTATAATTATCATTAACCGAAGTTCAATAGAAAATATATACAAAATAGATAGCCCTAGCTATTTCGCGAGCAGGCCTGGTCACAGCCACAGTCTGGTCACGACCGGTTCTCTCATGGATGGGTCCAGCTTCTATCTTCCTTCCCCAGGGCTTTGCAGTAGGATCCAGCGTCTATCGTCCTTCCCCAGATATACGTGGTAAGGTCCAGCGTCTGTCTTCCTTCCCCAGGTCTTCATTCACTCCCGTATGGATGAACACTGCGTCGTGTCTCGTCTTACACGACTAGGCCCCTCCGTGGTTATGTCCGACGTGTGTCTTCCTTCCCCCGGGCTTCTTCCCTCGGGTGGTATGGACTTCTCGTCGTCGTCGTGTCTCGTCTTACACGATTAAGCCCCTCCAAGCGTTGATAACCGTCAATGGATGCGGACGGCCTGGGCACGACAGTACTATCACAGTACAAAGGCTTCTACGGCACCGGCCCGTCTCTCTGTAACACCGCAGGACTATTCAACTGCACGGCTCACCACAGCAGCAGACGGCACCCCTCGTAGGAATACGCCTCCAGGCTTCAGCGACCTCGCTCACGGCGACTCACTCCGCGGCGCGGCTCCAAGGACGAATCATAAAGGCTAGAGTTCACGGCTACACGGTCCACATAGGATCGGACATCGATAACACACGGTGGATAGGCAGGCACCTGGTCTAGTAGCCTTCTTCCTATACTACTGTATGGGCACCTGGAATCGGCACCCGCTCTCTATACTACTGTATGGTCAACCGGTATAGGAACCCTCCTTCTATACTACTGTATGGGCACCCGGTATAGGAACCCTCCTTCTATACTACTGTATGGGCACCTGGCCCATGAACCCTCTCTCTATACTACTGTATGAGACAGTAGTAATCTAGGATTGGCCGTGAATTATATATGTACAGGGTGGTGAGAGATCATATGCTTATGGAGGCGTGAATGAATAATCGTTTATCGTACGACTGACTGGGTAGATGTATATTTATCAAGCTATAGGCTCGAACCTATAGCTTGTGGGTGTTAGCGTGAATATATTTCAACCTGTACGTTGTGTATTTAAGTACGTGTGTGCATGAGTAATTGTTTAGGTAGGAACTGTGTATGATTTGCCTAGCTGTACCCTCTTCACAGAGACTAGCGTCTCCTACCGGATACAGCTTAATCGATACCATAAAGGTATGGCCGTGCTATCAACACTAACGCCGTTAGTTAATTCCCAGAGCTGAGCCTGCACTATCGTACAGTAGAGATTAGGAATAACCATTGACGATAAGTGTCTATACTCTTAACTCCCAGCGCAATACCCAAACAACTGTGCGATACGGTTGAAATAGGTAGAGATCGAAGTAGAGTAAACACAGCCCGGACGTGTGATTGTAAGTGTGTGTAAATGTATGCAATGATGCTATAGGATTCGGCGGCGGCACTTCTCCAATTCGGCGGCCTGGTCGCGGCCCGGCGGCGGCACAAATTCGGCGGCGGCACAAATTCGGCGGCGGCACTTCTCCAATTCGGCGACCTGGTCGCGGCCCGGCAATGTATTGGATTTCTTCTCCCCAATAGATTTTGCGTGTGCTCTCACCTCGATGTTTCTGCTGGTCTCTGTTGTTTCAGCGGGAGTCCGGCTTATATAGGGCTACCGCTCTTCTGTGGATAAAGGTAGAAACAGACGTCGAAGATACCAGCGCCCTCTTTACTGTCAAATTACAACACTTCCCGATCAGTTTATCTGGACTTCGCTGGATAAATATGGCTATGGAGGAACAACCCATAATTCATAACGGACGTAACTGGTAAATCTCAGCTTCCAACTCCCTCTAGTTAATTCACACGACGACCGCAAAGTTCACTGTCCTAATCTGCATATTCTCTGAAACCGACTTCCGGATTCCTGACTGACGTCATCTACAGCGAAGCAAGCTAGCTCACCAGGGTCCCTTTCACCGTCCCAACTGATCGTTTGAGATAACTTCCCCGGGATTTCGAGGCATTGTCTGTCTCTCGGATTATTATAGTTCATACTAGGAAAATTACAGCGTTGAATTCCATCAGGTAAGTGAACCGCACACATAAACACAATGTAACTTTCGATTTCACATAGTCACGTATCATTCAGAAGCTGTGATTTATTAAAGGGGATCCCAAGGGGTCGTTGTCAACCTGCACTTTCGTTACACTTTCATCGTATTGTCGTGGTGATAGAAATGATGCAAGTAACGTCAAGTAACGCGACGTTAATTTTTGAACAAAGCATGGCATTGAGAAGAACCACTAAAACCATTATTAATATTTATAATATTATCATTTTTTCCATGTTGATAGAAGCTAGAATAAAGTCAGATACGGTGAATGTTCTTACCATCAACCGAAGTTGTTATGATAACCAATAACATCTCCCACCCGCTTCAAGATATATGTACACCCTCTTCTCCATCTGCCCACCCCACCCCAGTTCGGTAACCCTATCCGGTCTGGGTCATTTGGAGTGTACCGCAGCCTGAGAGGGGCGGAAAGTGGCCTCTCCCCACCCTTTTATATATTTCCGCTATCCCTAAGGCTAGAGGGCTGAAACTTACCACATTATATCTTTGGGTCGAGCTCTACAAAAAAATGCAAAAAAATCCAAGATGACCGCCATGATGACGTCACTGTGACGTTATTTTCCAAAGGAGCATTTTTGAACGATTTTTCGGTCAAAATCTTCGAATTTTTTATTTTTTGTTTTTTCTTCGCGAAAAATGCATGATAAATTAGTAAATAATAATCTGAAATGAAATAAAATAAGTTTTATCCACTTTTCCGTACAGAAAAGCAACAATTTTGAAGAAATATGACGAAAACATCCCTTTTTCTGGTACCGCACATGGCCGCCATTTTGAATTTACCCATGATCCCCTGCTCGTGAGGTTATGCAAGTAGGCTCAAGATGACCCCAATATGATAAGCTATAACGTCACGAAGTTTCAGCTCTCCATTTTTTGGCGTTCCGGAGATATCGCAGACAGTTTGGTAGGAGGGCATTTTGGCCTCCCCGCCCCCCAGGCCTGGTAGGGTTAATGGGGGAAGGGAGGGAGAGGGAGCAAATCAGGGGGTGTTTTGTGGTGATGCTAAGACATATGGTTTCAGTAAAATGCATAGAATCGCGTTGAATAAACATGCTGAATTTTTGCGTAATTTTTGAAGAAATATGGCGAAAATGTCACTTTTCTGGTACCCCCACATGGCCGCCATTTTGAATTTGCCCATGATCCTGAGCTCGGAGGGTCATGCAAATAGGCTCAAAAGACCCCAATATGATAATCTAAAAAGTCACGGAGCTTCAGCTCTCAATGTTTTGTAGTTCCGGAGAGCAAAAAACCAAAAGGGGTGGGAGAGGGAGGGGGTGCGGAAAGTGCCACCCCGCTCCACCCCCCCGGTAGGGTTAACTCTATCTGGCGTGGGTGGAGTGTACCGCAGCCTATGGGGGGGGGGGCGGAAAGTGCCCCCTATATATTTTCGCTATCGCAAAGGCTAGTGGGTTGAAACATACCGCAGTATATCTTTGGGTCAAGCTCTACAAGAATATGCACAAAAAAACAATAAAAAAAATAATAAGAAAACCATGAGGGCCGCCATGACGGCATGACGTCATTTTCAAAAAGAGCATTTTTTGGCGATTTTTCGGTAAGGATTTTCGAATTTTTTATTTTGGATTTTGGATTAGTAAATAATAATCTGATATGAAATAAAATATGTTTTACCCACTTTTATTTTGCAGAAAAACAAAAAAATAGAAGAAATTTAACGAAAACATCACTTTTCTGGTACTCCAAATGGCCGCCATTTTGAATTTACCCATGATCCTTTGCTCGGGAGGTCATGCGAATGCGAATAGGCTCAAAATGACCCTAATATACTGAACAAAAAAGTCACGGAGTTTCAGCTATCAATTTTTTTGAATTGGAGGAGATAGGAGAAAAAAACAAGAAAGGAGAGGGGGGGGGGGCGGTGCGGAAAGTGCCCCCCCCCCCTCCCCAGGCCAGCTGGGGTAAATGAAACTATGATGAGATGATCATGGGCGGACTGATATATGCATGATCATAATACTAGCCTTCCTATTTAATCATAAGAGTGGCATTGTGATAGTACGACATCATATGTATGAGATAACAGTATTTATTCATTTGAATAAGCGATTTGCAATTACTCATATGGGCGGACTGATATATGCATGATCATAATACTGGTCTATTTGTTCAGCCATTAGAGTGACAGTGTGATAGTACGACATCATATGTATGAGATAACAGTATTTATTCATTTTGAATAAGCGATTTGCAATTACTCATATTGGGAAACTATATAAAATTTTGGTCTGACCCCAAATTCATCTCCATCAAATGAACGCTTCTGCCTCTGCACGGTATGCAGTCACAATATCTGAAGGCCTGTTAGACAAGGGGCGTGACCATTGAGCCGGGCGTGACGTCAGTGGACGGAGATTTTAACATTGAAGTAACTGGAGGGAAATTCGTACCTATTTCGAAATGTTCGAATCAGGGGAGATAACCAGGAATTGGGCCAACAGAGCTGACAGAGTTGTCTTCATTGCGTCCAATTGGCAGCACGATGATACGATGGTACGATGGCACGATGGTACGATGGTACGATGATACGATGATACGATGATACGATGGTACGATGGTACGATGGCACGATGGTACGATGATACGATGGTACGATGGTACGATGATACGATGACACGATGGTACGATGAAAACAATTAAAAATCAATCAATATAATTTATTTGCGCATGACTTTCGTTTGATCAAGCGACTTGAGCAACTCTTCCGAAGCGCGATGGTACGATGATACGATGGTACGATGGCCATCGATGGTACGATGATACGATGGTACGATGGTACGATGATATGATGGTACGATGACACGATGGTACGATGATACGATGGTACGATGGTACGATGATACGATGATACGATGGCACGATGGTACGATGGTACGATGGCACGATGGAACGATGATACGATGGTACGATGATACGATGACACGATGGTACGATGATACGATGGTACGATGGTACGATGATACGATGGTACGATGATACGATGGTACGATGATACGATGGCACGATGGTACGATGAAATCACGGTGTATGTTCAAACATAACACGACAGTACGATGAAAACAATTAAACTATTTGATCAGTCCTGGTTTAGTCAGGCGTGAATGCCAGCATGTCACCCGACACCAAGTTAAAGCTCTTTCAGTCGGTCATCTTCTCCTATCCAGCTGTGTTGTAGCAGTGATCATATGTTAAATACATGCACTTCGTGTGTAAAGAATAATTTTTATCATTTCTGTGATTCGAGATCCTATCTTCCAAACGTTAATTTGCATTGATCTGTGTGTGTTTTTATTTTGCCCTTAATTGGCGCTATTTTCAGGAAATATGTAATAATTTGCATCCAGAATTGAGGGTTGTCGTGCTGGGAAGGGTGTACCTCGGAGGAGGGGATATTTGGTGGAGGAGGTGTTTGAGTGAAATACCGTGTAAGTTATTAATTATGAAAATAAATAGTGTTGATGCGCCTGATCGATCGTTCTTCTCTCCTCGGGTCACTTAATGCAAACTATGATGGGATGATGATGGGCGGACTGATATATGCATGATCATAATACTGGTCTTTTTGTTCAGCCATTAGAGTGACAGTGTGATAGTACGACATCATATGTATGAGATAACATTATTTATTCATTTTGAATAAGCGATTTGCAATTACTCATATTGGGAAACTATATAAAATTTTGGTCTGACCCCAAATTCATCTTTATCAAATGAACGCGTCTGCCTCTGCACGGTATGCATTCACAATATCTGAAGGCCTGTTAATCAAGGGGCGTGACCTTTGAGCCGGGCGTGACGTCAGTGGACGGAGATTTTAACATTGAAGTAACTATTTCGAAATGTTCTAATCAGGGGAGATAACCAGGAATTGGGCCAACAGAGCTGACAGAGTTGTCTTCATTGCGTCCAATTGGCAGCACGATGATACGATGGTACGATGGTACGATGGCACGATGGTACGATGGTACGATGATACGATGGTACGATGGTACGATGATACGATGATACGATGGTACGATGGTACGATGGTACGATGGTACGATGATACGATGGTACGATGACACGATGGTACGATGGTACGATGATACGATGGTACGATGAAAACAATTAAAAATCAATCAATATAATTTATTTGCGCATGACTTTCGTTTGATCAAGCGACTTGAGCAACTCTTCCGAAGCGCGATGGTACGATGGTACGATGGCACGATGATACGATGGTACGATGATACGATGGTACGATGGTACGATGCGATGGTACGACGGTACGATGGAGGAATTTCCATCGTACCATCTTACCATCGCATCGTACCATCGTATCATCGCATCGTGCCATCGTACCATCGCATCGTACCATCGCATCGTGCCATCGTACCATCGCATCGTGTCATCGTACCATCGCATCGTGCCATCGCATCGTACCATCGTACCATCGCGCCAGTAAAAATAGGGCGATAGTACGATGATACGACATGGCAGATATCAGCCACCATAACTCTGCGTTGCAGAATTTACTAGCTAGGAAAGTGTTATTAATAAGCTATTTCTATTCGTAGACAGCGGTAAGATATTCCGAATATACGAATAACAAATATGAATTTTTCAGGCAATCTCTTCAAGTAGATTTCAATTTGAATTCAGTTTTAAACACTGTGAGCAGAACCAGTCTCCCAAACATAAATTACACCACATCGACACAGTATGGACTTTATTCTAAGTAACTGTTCGGACTTGAACACATTATTTTGGAACACATGTTTTACAAAAAATTACATTTCAATGGAATACCTTTTGACAGAGCCAAAGAAGCTCAGAAATTAGATATTCGAGCGTTAACTAACACACCAATGATGTATCTTCCTAGTTTACCACAAATCATCATGCTTGGGGTTGACCTTTTGTATTTCATTACATTTACAGAATTTGAGGTGAAGCGATTGTGACACAGGAATATTCTCATAATCCTCACTATCCAACAATAAAATGAGTACAACAATATTAAATGGTCTAACATTATGTCAATTGACATGTTATATTTTTGCTGTTATTTATAAAACTAAACATCGCTTTCTCTGCCTGGTCCATCAAAGATGTTTTACAAGTTGTCAACTCCCTATTTGGGCACTATGTGATACCCAAACTATTAAAATTTCTAAGACTGGAAATTTCTGCTGCTAAAGTCATCACCTTTGTTTCAGAAGTAATAGTAATAATAACGGCACATTTTCACTGGTTACATGTACGATACCGTCTGTATTGAAAAAAATCAGAAGCTTAAAAAAAGTATTGATCCCATCGTTGGAGGCATGACAATACTATTACGACCTTTTATAAAACAAATCTTCAAGATATTCACAAACAGTGGTAATATGAAATGTAACAGAATTATAACAATATGAGATCACATGTTTTCCCATGATTTTATGGTTCAATACGTATTACGAGTTACATTGACAACTTTACTGGATATACCAGCATTTAACAACTTATACCAATGACCGGCCCTCCAGACCGTATCAAAAGTTTCAACATAATCGAGAGAGAGAGAGAGAGAGAGAGAATGAAGGTTTAACATCGCGTTCGCATAATCAACGATAGCACAATACAGGTTTTGCTTTCTCCTATTAAAGATATCTACACGACATTTCTGGTCACTTGTGAAATGATATTTCCTAAATCCAACTTGCTTAGGCTTTTTTAATATTGAATGCATCGGACAATTCATTCATCTTTGTTCTTAAATATCGGCTTGTTGACACCGATTACCCAATATGTCAGTACGCCTCCAGTTTTCAAATAGTGGATAAGCAAATTCGATCAAATTAAACATGCCTCAAAATATTACCAGACCATTTTATATATTCGTTGCGTATGCCATCCAAACCACCACAAGGTTTGAAATTTGTGATATTTGGCAACACAATATATCAAAAGCATATAGGTATTCCAGTACTAATTGTGCACCCCTGTTGGCTGAGCTTTATCTGTTCTCTTATGAATATGACTATATGCAGGCGCTTTCAAAAACCGATCAATTCAAAGCCCGTTCCTTCTCGTTCACCAAACGCTATATAGACGGATCTTCTCGCCGTTGATAATCGCTATATAAATGACGCAGTGAAGGATATATATCCACCTTCACTGGATTTGAAGGAAACTACAGATAGCCCTACAGGCACATCGTAGACCTATATCTCTATAAAAATGAAGCGGGCGTTCTCTCTCGTCGACTGTATGACAAAAGAGATGATTACAATTTCGACATCGTAAACTATCCCTTTCTGGACAGTAATATTCCAGTGGGACCTGCATATGGCGTATACATATCTCGCTTAGTAGCATTTGCTAGATCCTGTGTTAAATGTGACGATTTTAATCAACGTCACAAAACATTGTTGCAGAAACTTATAAAACAGGGCTATTCCACCAAGCGCCTCCACTCAAAGTTTCTCAAATTTGGCGATACATATCGCATGCTGATAGCAAAATACGAACGTAGCGTGCAAGATCTATGGCGCTACGTTTCGTAACTTGTGTCTAATTCCGCTTAACCCGGGGCTAGGGGCCGTATGAACCCATGTACTTCAAGATCCTCATGGTACTCATATGAACAGTCACAATCAAAGCGTGACTGAGATACATCATTCTTTAGATGACGACTTTACAACGAATATTATGGATTAAGAATACTGATCAGCGATACGGATTTGATATTTTTGGAACATCATGATGTCTTGCCGGCATCATCGAAAACTGTTGACCGCTTCTCTCTTGCAGGAAACAAGCCTATGTTTATGTATACTATGATTGTCTTTTTGAATTTGGTGCTAATACTGTTATATAGAATATGGAATAGGTCTTTGGATTATGGACGCGGCTATTCTCTAATGGACGACGGCTGAAATATGAATGACGGACCAGACGCTTGTAATCGCTGTATAAATGACGCAGTGAAACATATATATCCGCCTTCACGGGACACTACAGATAGCCCTACTGGCACATCATATTTAGACCTATATCTTTATAAAAACGTAGCGGGCCTTCTCTCTCGGCGACTTTATGACAAAAGAGATGATTACAATTTCGACATCGTAAACTATCCCTTTCTGGACAGTAATATTCCAGTGGGACCTGCATATGGCGTATGCATATCTCGCCTAGCAGCATTTGCTAGATCCTGTGTTAAATGCGACGATTTTAATCAACGTCTCAAAACATTATTGCAGAAACTTATAAAACATTGCTATACCACCAAGCGCCTCCATTCAAAGTTCCTCAAATTTGGCGATACATATCGCATGATGATAGGAGCGTAGCGTGCAAGATCTATGGCGTTACGTTTCCTAACTTGTGTCTAATTCCGCTTATTCCGGAGCTAGGGGCCGTATGAACCCATGCATAATTCTTTAACGTTGCCTGTATACGGTGAGATTCTGCTGGAGGACGTTTCGTCCCCGAGGCTTGCCCTCTTTGGAAATCATTGTGATTGTAGTTTTGTGAATTGTAAACTTGGTGGAGAATGAAACGCTTGATCGACGTCAGAAATCCCAGGTATTTATACGAACTAGCATTCAATAACTACTCCCTCGTTTGGGCCGTTTTTTACTATCTGGCGGTCATATAGTTCATCATTTTCGAACAGATGAATTGATAGGGCTGTTGCATCATGGCTTTGTAATATTTGTATCTAATACAGAAACAAAACCATTCTGGAACGATGAGTTATCGAAATTATGGACCGATATGCATCAGAAAGAAAAGGTTTACATTAAATATAATGAGAGGCGCCATGTTTCAGTTAGATTGCAAGCTGATTATCGTACTGCAAAGCTGATGTTTGATAAAAACTTAGACAAGCCAAAAGAAATTACGATAGGCAACTTTGAATGAGATTGAAACCGTTAACACAGAAAATCCACGAGCTTTCTGGGATCATATAAAGAAATTAGGCCCAAACAGAAATTCAAGATCCCATTAGAAGTTGTAGACAGTGCCGGAAATATCATACCTGAAACGGGACGAGTACTGGAGTTCTGGGAGAAGGAATATGAGAAATTATATAAGGAAAATAAGGAATCATTTGACCAAGTTTTCATGATCAAGTAGTAAAAGACTTAAAGCGAAAAGAAAGTGTGATGGTGTCAGATGTTGACCTAAATATACATAGGCTATTTATACAGATGGTTCTAACGATGGTAAGAGAGTGGCAAATGCTACTATCTTTAGTTCCAAAACTAAAACCTGTCGACTACCAGGTAAAAGTTCGATATTCACTGCAGAAGCAAAAGCTATGTTGTTGGCTTTAGAAGGTGTTGGTTCCACTAAAACGAAAAATATGTCATATTCTCAGATTCACTGTCATGCTTTCAAGCGATTAAAAGTGGAACTTCGACTCATCCCACTATCTTGAGTATTCTACAACTATATAACTGTAGATTTGATCAACAGATTGATATTGTGTTCTGTTGGTTGCCTAGTCACGTTGGCATCAAAGGAAATACTGAGGCTGATAGGATGGCTAAGGCAGCCCTAGATGATGAGATTGATCCTGTTGCAATCCCATATAGCGATTTCAGGTCCTCTATCTGTACTTATGTGAGAGGGCTGCTTCAATCTTTATGGGATGCTGTGAATAATGACAAACTTCATGAGTTCAACAAAACTGTAGGCTATACGCATCTGAACAGCCAGAAACGTTTCGATCAAACCATGATCAGGCGATGTAGAATCGGCCATACACGATTAACTCACGAACATTTACTAAAAAAAGAGCCAGTCCCAAGGTGTGTTCCATGCCATGAAGATCTCACGGTGAAACATATTCTTATCGAATGCCTAGATTTTAAGATTGTAAGAGATGCTTTTTATCGAGCGACTACTTTGGAAGATCTATTTAGTCGGGTGAGAGAGGATTGCATCTTGGGTTATTTGAGAGAAATCGGCTGTTATATAAGTTTTAATGTGTGTATGTTTTAATGCGTTAGATTACTAAGTTAGTGACTTGAGTACTTAGAATTTTTTTTTATCGTCGCTATATAGTTGAAATATTGCTGAACGCGACATTAAACCTTAATTCTCTCTCCCTTTCTTCTATTGAGACAGGTGAGGTTGAAAGAGTAGTAGATAATTCTAAAAACTTCAAAACCGCGGGTTTAGACTGTATTTCAAATGAAGTGATGAAATGTGAGCTTATTAAACTGATGCTGCATGTCTTTTTCAATCTACATGTATCTTTTCTGAATGATATGTTGACCAGCGAGTGGTTGACGACCTGCGGGTTCCCTTAAATTACCGAGGTATATAAAGTACCCTTCTGTGTGTGTACAAAATATATAGTAGTATAATATTCAAGACTGGTATCTTTTGCGGTTGGAGATGATTTACTAGCTGACGAACAAAACAGATTTCGCTCTGGGATATAACGTTTAATAGTGTTATTAAGAATAGACATGTAGCGGGTAAACATACATTCGCCTGATTTATTGATCTAAATAAAGCATTTGATATGGTAAATATGAATATATTATTTTGTAATCTATTGAATCCAAAGGTGTATTCCACAGTGAAACATATTCTTATCGACTGTATAGAACTTAAGATTGTAAGAGATTCTTTTTATCGAGCAACTACTTTAGATCTCTTTGATCGGGTGAGGGAGGATTGTGTCTTAGGTTATTTGAGAGAAATCGGTTTGTTGCATAAGTTTTAATGTGTGCATGTTTCAATGTGTTGGTTTACTAAGTCATTAACTTGAATACATACATGTAGAATTTTGTTTGATCGTCACTATATAGCTGAAATATTGATGAACGCGACGTTAAACCTTAATTCTCTCTCTCTCTCTCTCTCTCTCTCTCTCTCTCTCTCTTTTGACTAAAGGTGTAAATGGACAATAATATAATGCTATTAAGCGGATGTATAGTGACACGATTTCTGCTGTGAAGGTTAATGACTTTATAACAAATTGGTTTGGCACTAGGTATGGCGTTCGACAAGGAGACACTCTGTCACCTACTCTATTTGCTATATACACCAATGGTATTATTAAGAATTTGAAGAAATCTAATATCGGAGTTAATATAAATAACGATTTGAAATTATCTGTCTTAGCATACGCAGATGAGTTAGGTATTTTAGCTGAAAGTGAATCCGATCTGCAAAAATTGATTGATATAATTAATAATTGGTGTCATCGATGGAGATTTTGTATCAATATTGAAAAATCCAAAATAATGCATTTCAGGACTGTAAGAAGTGGCCGAAGTGAATTCAGGTTTAAGTTAGGAGATAATAATATTCTGACCAAAAACTCTGGCAGATTCCTCTTGGAGAGACTTGGAGCCATGATAGGGAAATGTAAATTTATATCCGATTTAGGATTCCAAACTTATACAAGTTTGATCAACAGATGCTTGATGCCTGTACTTAACTATGGTACGGCTACGTGGGGCGTATACAACAATACTTTACATCTTGGTTATATGATAATAAATAGGGCTCTGTGCTATTACCTTGAAGTTCATTAACTAGCATCTATTTATGGAGATATGTGTTGGCCTGCATTAAATTTATTACGAAATATTGAAATAGTTAGCTACTGGAATAGACTTGTATTAATGGATGTATCTAGATTACCAGAGAGAGTATTTCTATGAGAAATGTCGAATAATGGTCACTGGAGTAAATTGGAGCGATATGCAAGAGAGCCGTAAAAACTATATTGGAAGAGGGGGATATAGGTTATGTATTTATCAGTTGTATAACGTGTAATTTAAATGCTCTAAATAACGTATTACTGTCTTTGAATAGTGAACGTTGGTCTCAAGCCATAAAAGACAAGCCCAAGCTACGAACGTACGTCACGTTTAAAAATGAATATTGCACCGAAAAATATAACGTTCGCTTTGTGCATAAATGCGATATTATATTCTTCCTCTACGGACAGAAAATGGTCGCTTTCGAGGCAAAAACTTGGAAATACGAATATGTCAATTATGTACGAATGGTGTAATAGAAGACGAAATTCATTCTGTTATGCATTGTAAATTATATGAGAGAGAAAGACTAGAACTATTCAGAGATATTGATTTCTTCAGTTGTACTTCAAAGGGGGAAACTAAATTTACTATTCCAAAATTATATAAGGAAAACTTGTCATTTTATTAAGCTAGCATATTGTAAGAGGCAGACCATTTCAAATCAGCACGAGACATAATATGAATTTCATAGATTAATGCTAAGAAAGTTGAAGTATCAAAATTTATACAATGAGAATGAAACAACAAGATTATAGATCATTGTAAAATGTATATATTATACTCTAAATGATTGTCATCGTCTTCTTGTGCATCTGGTCCTCCCTCATTATTTTCGTTAAACGACAAGCTGTCATACCGCATATTTAGGATCAGGCTTTCTGGGCTAGCTTTTTGTTTACTTTATTGAGTTCTGCTCTCAAGTGGATGTTTTCTGGGAGTAGTTTATCAATCGTGTCGCTGTGAAATAGCAATGAGTGTTGTATTTCTGTTACCTATGCCAAGGGTTGAGTCGTGTTTGATAAGTTTTTTTTCTGGGACGTGATGACGCCACCCACGTGACGTTTGACACCGCCGCTGTTTCAAGCGCTTTCGCGTTGTCATGACTAGAAATGTATCTTCGATCTGACTGTCAGCACTGCCGTCTTCTTGAAGGTTTTTGTTGGCAGTTGATTTGATTTGTCTGGCTTACTTTGTGGTTTTCTCAAACTCTTATTTTCCTGCGTGCCACCTTCCACCATGTTCTCTGTGGCGAGACTTGTAGTTACTTCCCTTGACTGATAATATATGACAGTTCTCTGATTGACACTGATTTTAATAATGGTGTATTAATTCGATATGATAGGGTTAATAACGTTTCAAGATCTCTAGCGATAAGATTATGGATATCTTTTTGGTTTTGTCATTTAAATTGCAATAAATAAACCTCCCTGTAACGTATTTATATTTTCGGAAACCTGTTGATTCGTGGGATTCGAATTATGTGATAATTGATAACTAGAACTGAAATATTCATTATTTTGTGGAGCGGTTTGTGATAGTTTTGTTTTTTTAAATTTCTTCACTTATACCTTGTATAAAGTTGTAGTAAGTCTAACTTTCAGATTATCAAAATTCTATTCTTATTCTTTTCGTTCTTCAAAGTTTCATATGTATATATGCTCAGTGGCGGGCTTTACGCCATACCAAATATAATTTCTTCGTACAGAAATGAGTTGTCAGTTGGGTGAAGCCAAATTCAAATTTTTAAACTATAATGATCAGACCCTATCCCACCACAGAATGTTTGAAAGCTCATTACCAGATTGCATTGGCTGCTCCAAAGTCCTCACCTAGTTGGAAGGTAGTTTGGGTCGACAATATAGTGCTGATTCTTACTGTTGTTTTCCTTAGTCCACACATACCCTACTACTGAAAACAACAGGTACAGATTATCGAGGAACAAGCGGAACAAAATTCGAGGCTTTATCCCACATTGACTCCCGGCCTACAGCTTGAGATAGTTGTCAGAATTATACTAAGGATAGTGGTTGTGAGGATGTCTGTATAGAGAAAACATGTCACACTTTGAAATATGTCATGCTCAGAAAAATGTAGTTTTGTCCGCTAGCATCCCAAGTTCTAAACAGATAACAGCTTATTATGTAATTATGCGAAATAATGTTCGTATCGACGCCTTGTCCTTTCGCACGGAAGTCTTTCAAGTACACAGCTTGAGGAATATTGATTTCAGGGAGAGTTTTTTTAACGTATAAGCTCGGTTCCGGTCTACCCGTTCATCGTATCATTTACAAACACGACGCTTCGCATCCGCCGATTTGTTTCTTCATCTATCTCGATAGATCTGGTGAAGGCTGTATCGCGAATCTCTTTTATTTCATTGAAAATACCGTGTTCGGTCCATTTGTATCTTCGCCATATCAAAGGGAAGGAAATGCAGTCATTGTGGAAAGGCGTTACTATATTAACTTCACTGAACGACTTGTCCGGTCGCGGTTAAGAGAAATTTACGTGTTAATCCATACGGTAGTATTACGGTCCGGTGTAACGGATCAGTGATGTGTTTTTTATTCGGATATGTCCATGAATCTTAATCAAAAGCCGATACCTATGAGAACAGCTTCCTAGCCTTCACCTCACTCTCCCGTATAACAAACCCATTACTTCGTTCTTTTTCTCTTTGCGTTCTGATGGATTCGACCTTATATTATCCCTTGGTCACAGATGCCAACGAGGATTTGATTACTTTGATTTAATTTGGTCATAAATTTCAGTTGGCGAAAACATTTCAATATTGCAGATTTCTGGTACAACCTGAGACTACATGCCTTTCGTCTCAGTTTCCGGAACCATCGATCCTGACACAAGATTCATCATTCAGAATGTAATTGCTTATCATAATGAATCCCCTAATTATGCAAAGTGATTACGACAGAAACTTGTCAAACAGAGCTATACCATCAAACGCCTCCATTCAGTTTCTCAAATACAAGCGTCTAGACCGTCATTCATAATTAAAGAATTTCCGCGTCCATAATCCAATCTCTGTGATAAATATCATACAAAGACGATAAAATAGGATCTCCGGGGCTACGTTTCGTAACTTGTGTCCGATTCCACCCAACCCGGGCTAGGGGACGTTTGAATATTATGTGTTTTACTTCTCCACGGCGTTCATTTGAACAATCACAATCGAAGCGGGACATGGACACGAATTGGAAACGAAAATTGACGCAGAATATCTTTTATGGAGGACGGCTGGTTTGACACTTGCTATTGGAATTCCTTTGTACAGAGAATAATGGTCCGTGGTTAGAATTTTATGGATAGAACATCATCATGTTTTGCTGACCACTTCTCTCTTGCAGGATACCGTCTTGTGTTTTTCTTTTTCTTTAGTATTTTTATTTCATACACACTTGAAACTGATGCGACTGTCATACGAAATAGGTCTTTCTTTTTTTCTTTTATTGGCAACGGTTGAATACAGAATGTCGAATCTGACGCTTGCTATGTATTCAGAGCTTACTACCAAAGGTTCCATTTTCTACTTGCGTTTAATATAGAGACAGACTACTTGTGTGAAGATTATCCCACGAACATCATGAATTGAAAATAACCAGCCCACGTACATCTGTTTTTCGTCAAAGGACAGTTTGCCCTTCGGATTTAAAAAAAAACGGATATGAAAGATATCACAATACTGCTTCCTCAGACCACTTAAACTGTTAACGGGTTGATTGCCAATTAAGGAAATCGAACGATGGTTTCACCTTTGATAAAGGGTATTCACCAGGAGCCTAATCAAGACTGCAAACACAGATCCGCCTGGCCCCACATCAATCTTTATAGTTGCTCTTGGGAATTTGTCGGCCAACCGCTTCACAAACCTATAATTTCCTGGTTCATTGCAGATTAACGCTGTACCAGAAACTCTCAACGAGAAAACGTTTTTATTTACCCTCTCAGAAATCTTGGGGAATAGTATCACAAACGAGTTTGACACTACTTTCCTTCTCATCACATCAATGTAACTTGACGTGCTGATATAACAAAAAATCAGGAACCCAAACCAGTACATTACTGCGAATTGGGAAAATGAATACATGTGGAGATCTATAGATCTAACTTGTTAATTTTCTGAACAGTGCAGTCAGCATAGAATATTGTAGCAGGCCCGACGTATCCTGTACAAAAAGTCTGGAATCAAACATGAAACAAATCGTGACCAGATATGTGCAGAATATGTGCGAAGAAATCGCCCACAGTTTATTACCAAAATGCTCGATCTGAACAAGAATTCATGTGACTTTACATGCTGATTTTCTGACTAGATTGTGGTAGAATACATTCCGAGGACTGGACAATTACATCCCGAGGACTGAACGATTACATCACGAGAACAGAACTATTACAGCACGAGGACTGAACGGTTAGATCTATAGGGCTGGATGATTACCTCCCACCTAATCCACGATTATATCCAGAGGAATGAACGATTGCATCTGGAGGACTAAATGATTACATCCTGAGAACTGAACGATAACATCTTTAAATTAGAGCGAAATGCAAGAGGTGAGAAAAATTGACGACGTCTGACGACAAAAAAGCAACCATATGACTCTACAGGAGAGCATTAGCATTCGTCTAAACCCGAACCCGAGAATTCGGTGGATTCTCGGATATAGCCTTAGTATCTCAGCCGCGCTTTTATTGCAGCTGTTCATGTGAAACAAATGTGAAACTGCACAAGCACTAAACTCTTACATCCCGAGCATCCCGAGCACTAAACTATTACATCCCGAGGACTGAACGATTACATCCCGAGGAATGAAAGATTACATTTCGAGGACTGCCTGATTACATCTCTAGGACTGAACGCTTACACCCAGAGGACTAAATGATTACACCCCGAGGACTGAACGATTATATCTCGAGGACTGAGCGAATACATCCAGAGGACAACGTTTTTTCTTCTCTAGGATTGAACGATTACATCTCGAGGACTGAACGATAACATCTCGAGGATTGAATGATTACATCCCGGGGACTGAACGATTATATCTCCAGGAAAGAACGATTACATCCCGAAGCCTGGACGATTCCTTCTCCAGGACTGAACGATTAAATCTCTAGGATTGATCGATTACATTCCAAGGACAGAACGGATACACCTTGTGGTGTCTTCGTATCTCAGAAACACTTGCATTGTACATGTTCGAGCGGATACTGTGAATGGTGAGACCTGACGGACCCACCACGGGCATACGAAGCGGAATTAGATACAGGTGTCGAAGAGCTGTCACACTATTATTTCCAATAGCTAGTCACTCAAACGATCGTCCACACGCTGCGCGTCAGGAGATATATCCTCGCGGTTGCCTCTTATATTCATTAAGTTAATCCTCCATATCCTCATATCGATTGCATGATAGGTACAGGCTATACAGCCTACCGCTGACTAGACATGCTAGAGGGGATTAGAGCTGCCAAGGACATCCTTCTCAGAGATAGGCAATATATGTTCACTGTTTTCAATTAGTTAAGCCATCAACTGGTAAGTCGAAAAAATAGATGATCCCCGGTTAACAATAAAACATTGGGAAAGATTGCACTTGGACACATGCGAAAGTATTGCGCTTGATGATGGTGGCGCTGTCCATGCTTGCTCGTGTATTAGGTGTTCCTATCCAGCCTTTTGCATGATTCACATTACACCATCAGTCAAGGTTTAAAACTAAATTTAAAATAGCGTAGCATAGTGCCCAGACTATGTATGGAAAGATGAGATTGCCTGTGTATTACGTACGGTTATCAAAAACTCAACATCAGTCCACCTCCATAATTACAACGCATATAAGGGAAGTGGGAAGAGGTGCCGACATACTGACTGAGCCACATGACTTCACAGTATAGTCTTCTGGTTAACCTATTCTAAAGCACATACCAAGATTCTAACGATTCGTGATATGTGTTGTATCTCAGGTACGCGTTTGGGCGTTCCGATTGCCTTCAACACAACAGTGTCAAACGCTGTCTCCCATCTCCACAGCAATCTCATATATTATAAGTCGAGGTCCGGACATTACAAATATCGATCTGCTGTGGCCGGACATGTTTGACTTCTGATTTTTTTTCTCTCACTGTCTTATCAGTCTAGACATTAGTGTCAGATTAATGCAGGGGAGGCAAGTGCTTTATTATAGAGTTGTCTCCCCTTGGTTGAGGGCGCTGATTGCCCAATAGCCAATGGGCAAAAAAATAGCTCACGGGCTGGGTGAAGGAATGGAGAGAAGATACTGACTGACTGGAGACGAGACGTGACAGACTGCTTCTCCCGGGGAATAACCAGTAGGTAAGCCTACCCACTGTCTTTAGGTGTAGTTACTACAATTGGTGGTATCCAGCGTAGATTTCTGGGTTTTGTGTGATTTGGTGAATTTTGATGTTTTTATTTTTCAGTGATAGTATTTGGTAGGGAAAATTAATGTGAGAAGTTAGGATAAATGTTTTGACAGGTGCAATATTTGAATGGTTTATATATGTTTGTGTTATCATGTATTATGTTTACTGGTACTGTCTGTGTATCCATTTGTGTATTTCTGTGTTTTGTTTATAGTTCTGCCCCATTATTGCATTTTACATGTGTTTTGTTGGTGGGTTGGTGATGTCGGGGTTTTTGGAGAAGATTTTGTGCATGAGGTGAAGTTTTTGTGACTGAACGCAGGCTGACTGATTAGTCATTTGCTTTCGGTAGCTGGAACGCAACTTGGCTGGGTGATGCTTTGTTGTTTCGTCGCGATATAGTTGAAATATTGTTGAAAGCGACGTTAAATTCTATCCACTCACTCACTCATTTGCCTTCGGTCCGGTGATTGAGTTTACATTCATAGCTGTACTGTATGACCTAGTGATGTGAATTCATCAGTCGCGTTGTTGAGAAATTCTGGTTCAGATGCAAGAATGGTATTTTTGTATAGCTGTTCTGCGTCATTGATTTTTGTGACGTGAATTTGTCTTCTTGCTGTGCCACTGGTGAAGTCTTGCATGGTTGTCTTTGGACTTTTTCGTGAGGGTCTACAGGAACGGAATCTTGCACTGTCAGTTTCTGTTGGCCAATCTGGTTGAAATTTATAGTCAATTGTAGATTTTTCACTGGCGTGGTTGACTTAAAATTCACTAATAATAGATATCTCTATAAAAATGAAGCGGGCCTTCTCTCTCGTCGACTGTATGACAAAAGAGATGATTACAATTTCGACATCGTAAACTATCCCTTTCTGGACAGTAATATTCCAGTGGGACCTGCATATGACGTATACATATCACGCCTAGTAGCATTTGCTAGATCCTGTGTTAAATGTGACGATTTTAATCAACGTCACAAAACATTGTTGCAAAAACTTATAAAACAGGGCTACACCACCAAGCGCCTCCACTCAAAGTTTCTCAAATTTGGCGATACATATCGCATGCTGATAGCAAAATACGAGCGTAGCGTGCAAGATCTATGGCGTTACGTTTCGTAACTTGTGTCTAATTCCGCTTAACCCGGGGCTAGGGGCCGTATGAACCCATGTACTTCAAGATCCTCATGGTACTCATATGAACAGTCACAATCAAAGCGTGACTGAGATACATCATTCTTTAGATGACGACTTTACAACGAATATTATGGATTAAGAATACTGATCAGCGAAACGGATTTGATATTTTTGGAACATCATGATTACAAGCGTCTAGTCCGTCATTCATAATCCAGCCGTCGTCCATTAGAGAATATCCGCGTCCATAATCCAAAGACCTATTCCATATTCCATATAACAATATTAGCACCAAATTCAAAAAGACAATCATAGTATACATAAACATAGGCTTGTTTCCTACAAGAGAGAAGCGGTCAACAGTTTTCAATGATGCCGGCAAGACGTGTCTGAATTATGAATGACGGACCAGACGCTTGTAATTTGTATTATCGGCCACGAATTACATTGGCTTTTCGGTTGATCAGGGTTTTTTTTTTTCGGGAATTGGATTGAAACATTCACTGAAAATCTACGCCCTATATGCTAGAGTTCAATGAATTAATTAATTTTTGGACCAAAATTCATTGTCAAGTTCACTCCGCTATTGCGTGAGGAATTAGCTGGCGCTTACGGTGAATGTGGGGTTTTTCTCTCATTTGATTGCAATTTTTGCTAGCCACTTTTGGTTTTGCTGGCATAGAACATTCAAATTAGTGTTTCAGTAGATTTGCTAATATACCGGTACCTAGGTCAGTTTGGACTTGGCCAAAATTTATCATCATTTATTCAAGCTTGGCTACTAACTTCGTGTTTTCTGCGTGAGGTGTTACATGTAGCTGAATGCTTACTGTGAGTAAATTCTGTTAAAATAAAGGGTTACAGAAAGCATAATTTATAGTGCACAACCTTTGCTGTCAAGTTGGTGGACCGCTATATATCCAGTTACACATTTTAATTCTCCTGCAACTTGATTGGAATTTGTTGTAGCTAGATTTGTGCTATTATAGGTGAGTCTGGTTGATAGTATTTTGACGAATCGAGTGAGGCGGGGCGATTTATTTCATGGCAGTCACTTTGGAAGTGAGTATTGCGGTTTATTGAATATTTTCATTTAAATTTTTGTGGAGTCTCGCAATTCACACCATGACAGAACTGATACCAGTAGACGTATCGACAGCATATATTGAACAAGTCCAGGAGAAGTCATTGATGGAAAATTCTCTTATTACTGGGATAGATGTTTCCAGTTGTCCTGAATATGTTGCGGAATTAATTAAAAAGCATGTACGGGAATGGCGAACTGAGATGGACACTTTAGCGAGGGAGGTTAAGGAGCAGATGAATTCGCTAAATACAACAGTGGAACAGAATTTGGATCACTATGCAAACCGGGTTAATCAGGTGGAGGAAGTAGTAGACATGATCAAGGAGGACCTGGGTACTACTCAGTTGGGTGAGCATGGTTCCAATTGACTGGGGTTAATACTCAATTGGCTGGGCATGGTTCCCAATTCACTGGGGTTAATATTGTATTGGCTGAGCATGGTTCACAATTGATGCGTGTGAATACTCAATTGGCTGAGCATGGTTCCCAATTGACGGGAGTGAATTTCCAATTGACGGGGCTGGATACTAGATTAGGGGCAGGGGTATCCAACTTGGGGGAACAACTCGGAATGATTATGACAATGATGCAAGGCCAGGGCTAGTTCTACGCAGACCGGTGGCGATACTCTTAGGCTGTCACCGGTTAACGTTGACCAGGAAAGTTTGTCTATGGTCAATGTTGTGCAAACGCCGTGGTTGGGGGGAGGGTAGGATGTTGGAATGCAATGCTGGTGAGGGTACCCAGCATGCACATTATACGGATATAGGGATGGTGAAAGCTTGTGAGGGGTCAGGGCATCATCAGAGGGTGGAACACACTTCTGTGTCCATCTCTGACTCTTTCGCCCATACACATAGTAAGGTTGGGGAGAAGCACAAGGGTAGCCATTCCTCTACACCCAATGATCATTCTTACATTGCATATTGTCAGGAGGATTACACTTTCTTACCGAAAGCAGTTTCTTTTAATGTGTTGCTTGAAGCCTTAGACAAAAGGTATGGCGATCTTGAGCCTCCTCAAGCAACCAGACATCGTTTGCAGGTGGAGGATCGAGAGGCTGATGACACTTTAGCTGATTTTGCTTATAGGTTTATTCATTTAGCAATAAAAGGGTATCCGGGGGCTCGACGTGAGTTAGTTGAATCGATAGCCGTGAAGCAATTTTTCAGAGGTTGTCATGAACCACAGGCTGTACTTTTCTTTGCTATGGAGAAAGACCCCAAACTATTCAGGAGGCGTTGTCATGTGTGAACGCCTCAATGTATAATCACCAAGTTTTGAATGTAGCAGGGGTCCGTCTAGTTTCCGTGGGAGTCTGTGGGAGGGGATATTTTACGGGAGGGTCGGGGTTAGTCTTCAATGAGACTGGTTACTTCCAAGCTACCGGTAGCCCGTGAGGCCCCTATCTGGTCTGGGCGATTTGGGGTGTACCGCAGCCCGGGGGTGGGGGGGGGCCGGAAAGTGTCCCATATATATTTTCGCTATCGCTTAGGCTACAGGGCTGAAACTTACCACACTATATCTTTGAGTCAAGTTCTACAAGAAAATGTAAAAAAATCCAAGATAACGGCCATGTTGACGTCACTGTGACGTCATTTTCAAAAAGAGCATTTTTGGACCATTTTTCGATAAAAGTCTACGAATTTTTTATCTTTGTTTTTTCTTCGCAAAATATGCATGATAAATTAGTAAATAATAATCTAATATGAAATAAAATAAGTTTTACCCGCTTTGCCGTACAGAAAAGCAAACATTTTGAAGAAATATGACGAAAACATCACTTTTTCTGATACCTCACATGGCCGCCATTTTGAATTGAACCATGATCCTCTGCTCCTGTGGTTATGCAAATAGGCTCAAAATGACCGCAATATGATAACCTATAACGTCACGAAGTTTCAGCTCTCCATTTTTTGGCGTTCCGGAGATATCGCAGAAAGTTTGGTAGGTGGGCATTTTAGCTCCCCTCTCCCAGGCCTGGTAGGGTTATTGGGGGAAGGGATGGAGGGGGAACAAATCAGGGGCTGTTTTTTGGTGATGCTAAAACATATGATTTCAGTAAAATGCATAGAATCGCGTTGAATCAACATGGTGAATTTTTGCGTAATTTTTGAAGAAATATGGCGAAAACATCACTTTTCTGGTACCCCCACATGGCCGCCATTTTTAATTTACCCATGATTCTCTGCTCGGGGGTCATGCAAATAGGCTCAAAATGACCCCAATATGATAGTCTAAAAAGTCACGGAGTTTCAGCTCTCAATTTTTTTATTTTTTGTCGTTCCGGAGATACGAGCCAAAAAACCAACAGGGGGGGGGAGGGGAAGTGCCCCCCCCCAGGCCAGGTAGGGTTAACAGAGTTATCTGTTACTCGTGTGGACAAAATGGACATAAGGGTTTCCGATGTCCCCAGGTGCGGTGCTATCTTTGTCGCCAATTAGGATACATAAGTCGAAGTTGCCCCGTTCGCACTGATCTTGATGGTTGGGTTACCACGGGTGATGTTGCTGGTCCTACCTCGTCGGGTGACGCAGGTTTGACTGCTGCCGTTAGAGGCGTTACTATGTCTCGACCTCGCGAGGGGACAATGGTAGTTCCGGTCAGGGTCGGGTCAGTTCCAGTGAGTGATATAGTGGATACTGCTGCTCAAGTTACAGTCATGAGTTAGGACTTACTTGAAAAGTTAAGGCTTACAGGGCTGTCATCCACTCGCATTAAGCTAACTGGTGCGTTTCAGGATAAGGCCAGTATTGGAATGTTAGTTCGACAGTTTCCAATTTATGTTACAGGGTTTAATTGCTTTGGAGATATGGTTGTAGCCCCTGTGGTTCGGGATCTGTTGCTGGGCTCGAAATTTCTGTCCGCTTACGGCTGTGTTGTTGATTTTAGGAAGACGGCCCTGGTCATTGCAACATGGGGGTTCCTGCAGTGAAATGCTAACGCATGAGGACAGGTCTGCACATTCCCTAATTTTTTATATTTTTTTTAGCATTCGTAATGTTAGGGAGCAATGCAGATTGACAGTGGGCATTGGCATGTGGTGCCATTTAGCACACTGTTTTAAGTTGATTTTGATGTTGGTGATGTCTTTGTATTTTCATGTACATGTAGGTGATGTGACATTTTGGTTTGATGTTGTGTAGGTTGTTTTTTGGTTTGGGGAAAAGACAAAAAATGATAAAATGTCTGACAAGAAATCTGTGATATGTGTGGATGTTGAATAATGATGTGGGGTGTTTGATAATGGTGTGTTGGTTGATTTGTGATGTGTGGGCCTATATTTTAGACTGATTATTTTTTGCAGATTGAGTGTTCAGTAGAGTGTGGTGTGTGTTCCTATTTTAGAACAGTTGATGTTTTGGGAGAACATGTGATGTGTGTGTTGTGTAGTGGCGTGATGGAGACATGTTCAAATTTTTAGGGGGTTAGGAGAATGCCTTGAGTGAAAGTGTGGAGCGGATGGGGTTGTGGAATGGTGGGTTGGAGTAAATTTTATCTGTGTGTTAACAGCCCTCACGGTTGGCCACATCATTCGGCAATTGTTAACATGGTGTTAAATGGAAGTTACTTTGATGCCACATGATTTTTGCCGCTAATTGTGATGGCTGAGTTAAAAAGGGGAGAGAGAGTGGCGGGTCAATCCATGTTGGAGACACAGGGTCAAGGAGTTTGTGGCCACAGCTCTACTTGTGTCTTCAGTGCGATATTCACCGGTGTTTGTCATCCCGGTTTTGTGAATCAGGATCTGAAATAACAGTCAAACGTCAGATAAGTCTGGACTTTGTTTGGTTAAGTGCTCGATGTGAAGCATTATATCTGATCAAATTCGGGGATCATTTTGGATACTTCAGCTCAATCGATTTCGATGTTCCTTCTGGCCCTGCAGCTTCATCCACATGCTGGGTTGACGTATTAACGGCACTGTGTGCACGGGCGTTTCACACACGTTGATTCTTTATGTGTGTGTCTCTGTTGGTGCATACAGAGGACACTGATTTCCTGCAGCCTTAAGCTATATGGGTAGTCCCATAATCTATGGAGGACTGACAGGCAATTACTATTTTAGTCAGACTATGTTCGCCAGCCAGTCACTCAACTATTAAGAGACTGCCAGTCTGGCAGTTATTGCCTTAGTCAGACTAGTCTTCATGGGATATCTAATATAGCCAGTCCCTCTAGTCAGGGGAATCCGGCAGTTATTTCTTGGTCAGTCCGTTTCTTGACAGGCTGTATATTGTAACCAGTCTCTCATTTTAACAGGGAATGATAGGTTATAAGAATGAGCAATGTCTTAACGAGTGCTGACAGTCTGGTAGTTATTGACTTTGGTCAAATTATTCTTGATGGGCTGTCTGATATAGTCAGTCTCTCAATTTAGGAGACTGACAGTTATTTCCTTAGTCAGCCTGTTTCTTGACAGGCTGTATAGTGTAGCCAGTCTCTCAATTAAGATGGGCTGACAGATTATAAACTTGAGAGAGCCCTTAATTTATGAGGGGATGGGGATGCTTACCAGGTTGGACGGAAAGGTAGATTCCAGAGCGAGTCGGATTGGTGCCAAAATTTGACCAATTCGCTCTTACTCCTTTTGGTCTTCTTGGGGGAAGTTAGAGATCTGCTGATAATCGACCGGAGGCTTGGGTTTAGAGATCAGTTTCTTTGATCTGGGGTTTGGTACTTTAATGTCGGACAAATTTTACGCAGATTGTTCTTAGGTTATGTCCGGTTTTTAACCCAATTCAAAGTAGTGAAAGTTTTAGGTACAGTTTCATATTTTTAGGCAATGTTTTTTATCATCAGGAATGCTTTACCGGAGTTATAGACTTCGCCAGGCTCTGATATGCCCTTCCCCAAAAAGAAAAGGGAGAAGGGTGTAGTGAGAATAGGTTTTCTCGCTGTCTTATCGATCTAGAAATTAGTGTCAGCTTAATGCAGGGGAGACTGGTGCTTTATTATAGAGTTGTCTCCCCTTGGTAGAGGGCGCTGATTGCCCAATAGCCAATGAAAATAGTTCGCGGGCTGGGCCAATGAACGGAGAGAAGACACTGACTGGGGACAAGACGTGACAGACTGCTTCTCCCGGGGAATAACCAGTAGGTAAGCCTGCCCACTGTACTGGCTAAAACCTCTGTCTAGGTGAAGTTACTACAATATCTTGAAATACTATTTACATTTTTTGTCGTCTTCGGAACCAGTTAAACCCATCGAATTCCTGCCCAACATGCAAGGTATAATAGGGGACCTTTGAAAACTAAATTGTGAAGAATCAGATTCAAAACATAACAGTTACTATAAGTCGTTCTTACTTCAATCGCGAGGTTTGTCTCGTTTTCTCGATTGCTTGTCAGTCTGTTTAAGGAACACCGGGGAATTTATTATACAAAAGATATCTCCTCAAAAAAAAAAAAAATTCACTGTGCCATTTAATTTTGAATCGTTCATCTTTATCCTTTTCGTACTGGTCTGCGTGTCGCCCAGGAGGAGAAAATAGTTTTCAAAGAGCACAATACGCAGCACAAAATAAATATCTGGCTGTTTACGCCACACGTGCACCATATAGTTCTAGAAGCTGGGAACTACAGTTGACGTGTTCGTTAGATCACGGTCTTCGCAACATGGACATCGATTGAAAGATGTGGCGTCATTTAGTGTATTTAACCTTTAGGGTTGTTGAAACGAAGACGTGTTAACGAGTTTCAGGACAGTTATTTTGATTCACGGAATTCAATAAGGTTGCTTGTCTAAATGCGATGATGACATGGGAAAGGTGATGATTAAAACACCCGTGCAAACAGCCAAAGGTCTAAAAATTCAAACATTAAATCCGAACTTCCAAAAATCCAAACATCGAGACAAATGTTTACCACCAGTAAGATACTCTTTGATATTCATATCTGTGCACTCTATATTTATATTTCTAAAATCGTTAGGGCACATCACTAAACGCAAAATTTATATCATATTGCCAATTTCGGTATTTTTCCTGGAATAAAAAAGAGCAGTGGTGTAAAAAATTGCCACGGTCTCACAAAGATGAGTTTTCCTCTGAAAGATGAGTTTTCCTATGTTTGAACCTGTTTCAGGCGTTGTACAAAACCACCACATTCACGGGTCCAACATCGGTGCAGTCTGAAAAAAGGTACAATTCGAAATCTTCCAGTCTTGTTGTCTCACATTATTCCGAGCTCTACATTATACTTGAAAATGGTGTAACGTGTAATAAGTAGCCACGGAGTCTAGCCTATACAAGTAGCTAGCCTAACTGGGGCGTTGGTAAACGTCAATTAATGGGCCGAACATGTCATTTTTAAACAAATTGGTCTCCAAGATAAAATGTTTTATAATTCTCCCAGTTTCATTCATTATTCATTTTCAGTCATGTCACACCACTGTTTAAACACGGGAGAGCTGCATAAATACAGACGCCTATTCCTCCATTCAATATCCAGGTGCGTCGTCCATTAAAAAAATCCGCGTCCATAATCCAAAGACCAAATTTAAAAAAAACACATAGTATACATAAACATAGGCTTAATTTCCTGCAAGAGAGAAGCGGTCAACAGTTTTCACGTCACCAAGCGCACGACATGTTGGTGAGTTCTTTAAGAGGTGACGACATGTTAAGTTAGACTGACAAGGTTATTTTAATGGGTAACCAATTTTTAAGTCTCTACATACGCAGAAATATTTTAAGGAGTAAGCAAACATCGGTAACATTCATGTAGACACTGTAAAAGAATAAACAAACGTTTTCAAACGAACGTCTGGTTCCCTCGCTTTGCCAAACAATGGCAAACTGCGGGAGAAGACCAAAATAGTCGAAAAAATGTATTGTCGATCAATGTTGCTTGTATGGCTAAGATAATAATACCTCAGTACCTGAATAAAATGATCATCTTGCTGACATCCATATTGCTTTTGCATTCTTAGACATAAAATTCCTAGTAAAATTGTATCAAAGGAAAATTATCTCAGTGACATTGCGGCCAGGCAAAGTAATTATTTTCTCACGGTTTTATCTAATCGGTTAAAGGGGAATGTTATCACAATTTTTGAAAGGCTAAAACCAATAAAAAACAGTTCCCTGTGGCCTGCTTTATTTTTTAGAATTATTTTCAAAATTTTAGCGATGGTGCAATATCCTGAAATACGACTCCAAAGTGCCTGATTGTTACCCCTAGTAAATCCGCCCGGCGATTACCCTGTGACGTCACACAGTGAAGCGGGCAGAGTCAAACATGGTGGATAACACAGCCATGCAGTGGTAGCTCTGACACAGATTCCGATTTCAGCGTTAACCACGTTGAAGACTGTGACGTTGGAGATTATACAGGTCTTGGAACTGAATAGAATGTAGAGGCAGTAAGCGATCATGAAACTAAAGGAGAAGGAGAATCTATCGAGTCATATAGATTTGAGCCATATACAAGCGAATCTGGGGTCAAACTGGGTCGTCCTGATGTCACGCCTGTTTCAAGCCTGTGGCAGGCTGTGGCAGGCCGGTTTAAATACACTGATTACATGCTTTATTCACGAAATTACAACTATCTGTGGATCTTACAATAATATTTATACATTTTTGCTTTTATCTGGCATTTTTTTAGGCATAAATCAGTTATTATAATGCACAGGATCGTAAATTTACTCTTCCGTGCTAAAAAAAACTTCTAAATAATATAGCAAAAAGGAAACTAGGCCGGCTTGGCTTATTGTGGATGTCACTATAATATATATATTCATTTAAAATCTACAGATAATTTGTTATTGTAAGGGCATACTATGTAGTTATTTACGCCTTTATTTTTATATGTGTGTGTTTATTGGCATTGTATGGTTCATTATTTTTCATTTCTTACGGGACGGACAGATTGTTATACCGTGGCAGGCCGGCTTATTTACATTGCTTACGTGCTTAATTTTATTATGTGTTTGTCAATTATTGTTAGCGACTTGATGTTAAAACGGGAGCTAATCCATACCTGTGGATAAATCCTCTCAAATGAAAACAAAGTTTCAATTCCAAAGGAAGCTATTTGATGTTGAAACAATAACTAACTCACCTGTGGAGAAGCCCAGTTTAGTTCTTTTGGACACCCTGTTGCTGAACGCGCGACATTAAACCTTAATTCCCTCACTCTCCCTCTTGGACACCCTCCCATAAAAAATTGTTTGCTTCACACCTTTCTGTTAGTTTCAGTTACTCTTCCGGGTGATCAATTTCAATTTATTGTATCAAAAAAACATAGAATGTATGTGCTCACATGGAGATACAAAAAGACACCAAATAATCAGGATAAGCTGGTGCCAGAAGTGAATTTCCTATATACGGGAAGAAGTTGATTAAAAGTACATTGATTATTACAGTTCAGTTAATAGCTGTAAGATTTAGGATTGGCTGTTCGATCACTCCGTTGGACTGATGCAAAATTTCAAGAGTGGAAGATTAAATCTTCGGTAGAGGAGACGATGGAAGCGGTGTGGGCCCAAACATCCAGGGAGATTTACAGTGCTTGTCTGCGGGAACGGTTTGTCGCTTGCCGAGTCCACGAGGTCGGTCGTCACTGTATAACTCACGCACTCCGGCAGACTGAGGGGTTGTCTATTTTCTCTTTCTGATAAAGATTTATTTGTCTTGATCTTGGAAATGGCTTCTTTCAGTATAGGGGGATATCCACACATTCTTGCCATCTCTGTTGTTGCATAGCTGTCGTCAGTGAAGTGAGCGAAATAAATGCGAGACCATTTCGTCGGCTTTCCCCACGTGTTTTGCACAAATTTCGTCGAATTTCTCTCCGATTTTTCTCCCGTTTGGCCACGGGTGCAACTTGAATCCATCTCCATTCGTGTTGCTACACCCTCCAGCACAAC
>JAVTVY010002116.1:0-35256 GCA_036873755.1 Hanleya hanleyi
GTTCCAAGCGTAAGTTGCCTTTCTTGATGAGACTCAGTTGATGATCGTTGTCTAAGGTGGGAGTCAGATCGAAACAGAACAATGTGTACCCCCCGCCGAAATCGTCTCGACTGATCATATTTCCCTCGTCTTGGTTGATTTGGCCAGTTGCTGTGAAGAGGTTCAGATAGCTCCGGATGTAATTGTCCGTTCCAAAGTTAGGTTGTAAGGGGCGTGCCGGTACCTGTTGGCCATCCACATGCAGGGCCACGAAATTGATGTTGAACGCTTTTAGGTTGAACGGATTCCTCGAGAGAGTCCCATTATAACTCACGTTCTCCACACAGGCTAGGGTTAAACGCTTGGGCAAATCCCCTAGGAACAGGTTTTCTTGATTGACAATCATATTGCCTTTAGGAACGGAAAAGACCTTGGTCTGTACTCGTCGAATCGGGTACTGGGCTGGGTTTTTTCTCCAAGGCTCTGATGTGCCCCAACTGTACACCTGGGCTGGGTTTCACTTTGCGTACAAACAGACTTGCCTCTTGGATGACAATGTTATACTCGAGGTCCTCATTCGGGGCCATCAAGGCAAACGCAGGCGTTGCGCGCACTAGTCGTATTTTGACAGGTACTCCATTCAAGAGGCATCGGTCCTGCATGAATAAGTCCGCATGCAGACGTCCCATCATATCGACCGAGTGACTCTCTGCTGTGGCATCCACTCTCTCCGTATAGCCGGCGTTATCAGGACTCGCTTCCATGTTGCCTGGGGTATCTCGTTAGAACAACGGGGCTGTCAAATACGACTTTTTAGCGTCACGCCCGTAGGATAACAGTGTTTCGATGTAGGCTCGGTACGGGTACGTGTTCGTCGAAGCGCTCACCAGTTTATCACTCAGGGCTATATCCACTTGCTGGAATAGCGAATGAAGCCAGAGATTCACTGGACCCACGGGTGCCTCTGCTTTCAGGACTGTCCCATCTTTATTGGTGATTTTAGCTTTCACATATAGGTACGCATGGGCTAAATCCAGGTAGGTCGTATCTGCGTTGGTGATGGTGAATTCAATGGGGCCTGTGGCTGTAATGCTGGAAAGGGGCAGATGTTCCACCCACTGACCCTCTTCGGCACTGGTCTGAGTAGGTGGGACGGTCCATAAATCAAATTCACTGTTGGTAGAAGGACACGACTCGGCATGGATGAAAGCCATCTTTAAGAAAAGATATCCTTTGTCTTCTTCGATGTGCGTCGTCGCTGGGTCGGTCGTCGACCGGTGCGTGGTCTCGGTCGGGCAGCTCTTTTATTCCCTACGGTGCGTTGTGCTTTGGCCACCAAGACGCCTTCCGCTTCTTTGGCCCGCCGTTTCAAGGATTCTTTGGGTGCCGTACCCCCCAAGACATCACCGGCCACTTGCAGTCCACTGCGCACCGCTTGTTTGCCGATCGCTTTGACCCCACGTGTCACCAAGGGCAGGAACGTTTTGACGATGCTCCCGAGTATGTTCCCCAGTCCATGGCCTCGTTGCATGCGTGTACCCGCAAAGACAGGAAAGTTACCCCCGGCCTGTTTGGTGTAATGATCGACGTAACTGGCTGTATGGCATTGATAAGGCACCTTCATTATGCAAAGTGAACCGCTCGGATTTGACGGAAATGAAGTGTCAGCACCACTTTTCCTCGTTCGAATGCCACCGGTCGTCCCGTGTCGTCTCTTATATCGATGACGATGGAGCTAATATCGGTCTGACTGACCGGTAGATACACGATATGCCTGAAACTGTGGGTGACTTGAGCTCCATACGTGCCTTTCACCGGCCAGACGCGCAGTAGAGGTACGTTGCTGTCGCCGACAATGTGTGCATCGACCACGTCCGAGTAGACGTACAGCCCATACATACCACCACGCATGTCCATCGGGATGTGGCCTATCTCGCCGGTGGGGCCAGCGTACCCCTGGTAATTGAAACCCAGCATTTGCTGTAGGGTAGCACTGAGTTCGACACTCACGTTGGGGCTGAGCGTGAGATTGGCCTTGTCGTTGTGTGCGTTGTAATCGAAGTCCACATGATTTTTGAAGGGGAAAGATTTGATGGGCTTTGAAGTATTCGTGACGTCTCGTAGAGACTTATAATGCATCAGACTTCTCAGCCCACCCATGAACTCCTTGGGGGAATCGTATTGACCTTTGGGTAGTTTGAGTCGAGTTTCTTGTCCTTCGTAGGTCACCTCGTACCATACTTCATTGGCTCGCACGTTGTACCACGAGTAAGGGTATTGGATATCCACGAGTCCACATTCCCAGCGTCCAGGTAAATGCAACGGTTGCGGTAACTGGGTCACGTACTTGGTCAAGGTGTTGTCAGGAAACACATCAGCCGAGCTGTTACCGGGTAGGGTGAGGTAAAACATGATGACTGAGCTGTCCTGCTGCTGCTGTTGGTTTTAATACTTCTCCCAGCCCTTGGGCGCTAATCGTCGTGATGGTCGCGGTGATTTAGCTCTTGTTGGTTGCAGGTGGTGGCGTGGTAAAAGGGGTGAAAACGTAGGTGCCCGCCGTGGTGGTGATTTGGGTGATGACTCCGGTTCCCAAGGTTCTGGTGGTGTACTCACATTCTGCATAAAGGCCCAGCGCTCGGGGTTCCCCACCAATTCATGTGGTACATGCATGTCTTTCAAGCCTTGAGCGAAGACCTCCCATCCTCGAGGATTCGTGTGCGTCCTGCGTTGACGCATCAGGTCATTCACTAAATCCGTCATGTGGGTCCCGAGGACCACCTGATTCTGTACCAGGAGTTCGCCTTTATCATTCCAAGTCATGTTAGGATTCTGTTTCATCCGTTGTAATACCAGGCCAGCTTGTTTCTTGAACGACGCAGGTACACTCTTCAGGACTTCGTCTTCCACCCACTGTGGAGCTGTGGAAGGTACCCCACCCGGCTGTTGGAACGGTGCTGAGGTCGGCGGTGTGTCATGTGGTGATGGTGGTGGTGGTGGAGCAGAGAGGGTTTTGTATTGGTCCATGAACGTCATGTACCGCTGAAGCGTCTCATTGTACCGTTGTACTTTCTCACTATCGCTTAACCCCGGTCTCTGTAAGATCTGTTGCATCTCTCCATCGAGGGTGTTTATCGTCTTCACCGTAGGTGGGACCGGGTAGGGCGATTTGAGGTTTTGAAGGAGCCGAGGTTCGACGAGGACCATTTTTTTCGTGTGGTTCATTGTCGCCCGAAGAGTCCACCCAATACTGGACCCAACACGGAAGCGGCCAACGGTGCTAAGATAGCCCCGAGAAAGCCGCCTTTCTGTAACACCGTTTTCTTTTGTGTTTGAGACACTCGCTTCTGGACTAAGGTTCTTAGACCTGTCTTATGCTTGGCCAACTTGGTCTTCTGAGCCAGAGTCAGTGGTACGTTGCCTTTTAAGATATTGAGTCCAATCTCGCACAGACAGCACACGAGAGCAGGGTCCGCACCGCGTACAATGGTTCGCACCAACTCGGGTGGGGCCGTCTTCAAGACACGGAGCGTAGGAGCGTGCTTCTGTACTCGCGCAGACATCCTGTACAACTAATGCTAGAACCCACAACTCTGCTCTTTGTATCTACTTCAGAGACAAAAAATCAATCCTGCTGTAGTATTCATTCTTTTTTATTATCCCCATCATCAAAACACACACACCCCAGCTGGGGGAGCCACTGTAGGTGTGTTTACATTATTTTTGCATGTACACGTGGTGAGGCTCTCCGGGAAAGATGCCGGTCCGTAGTCGAAGGTGGTCGGGGGTGGTTTGCTTCAGGTCGAAGAGCATATACCCGTGCTGAGGGGTTGTGGCATCTTTAAAGGCTTCCAATGCAAACGGTGTGCGGCCGGGATACATCTGTCTCGCCAGGTGCAGCAGTTGAGTGGCATCTCTCGGGTTTTTGAAGACCACCAGGTAGTGGGCATTTAAGCTGATGTTCCGATGTTCTTTGTTTTTACTGAACAGATTCTGCACAATGTAGATGATGCTGAGCCGTCGATGGTGGCTGCCTTTGGTAAAGAGTTGGGTGACCCGCGCATCCGTCTCCGCCATGAGATCATCCAGAACCACCAAGGTGTTGGGTTCCAAATCGGCCAGGTTGGGTAGGCCTTCCACGAACGTGATGTGGGGCATTGCTGCATACGCTGCCTGCCATTCTCCGTAACACCACACGACTCTAGCAATGGGTGGAGGGATCATGCTGTCGGCGTGTTGAAGGAGCTTCCTGACGAAGTGCGTTTTGCCGGAGCCCGTCGGTCCTGCGATGACGCAAGTGAAGGGATGCTGCCAACGGGGGTCCATGGTTGGAGGTGTATCCGCTGTCGTGGTAACCCGCTCTTGTAAATTTGGTACGAGTGAACTGGAGTGGTGGTGGTGGACACAACGTCGGTTGTCGTTGTCTGTTCACGTTCAGGGATGATGATGGTGGTGATGGGTACAACGTGGGTCGTCGTCGTTGTCGGTTCACTGTGAGGGATGAAATCCGGTGGGTCTTCAGACGTAGTGGATGTACTTGGTGTAAGTGTGGAGCTTACACTCGTTGTGGCTTGTACACGAGGTGTGGTGGTGGTGACTGGGCTGGATACGACTGGTGCTCTCTGTAGACCGGTTTCACTGATGGCTGGTGTTCTCAGTTGGTTAAGTAACGTGCTGACATAGGCTACGTCGTAAAACACACCTCCGTACAACACACTCAGCAGGGTTAGCACTAGTACACAAAGACCACTTGCACTTTGCGCGTTTTGGAAGACGCTGTGTTCAGAGACGGATGCACCGTGTTCATGGTTGGACGTGGAATGAAGGAGGACGGCAGTGGTGTCTGGCTTTATAGTCGTTTCACCTGGTTGGCAGCGACCCAGGATTTGAAGGAACTGGGCCAGCCTTGCCATTTGACGAAATGAAACAGTTTGCCACGTCGACGTTCCGTTTTCAAAATCTGCTCCACCGTGTAGTAGTCTTGCTGTGTTTTTACGACAGGCTGTAATTCCATCTCGTAAAACGTGCCTAGCAACGGTTCCCCTTGAAGATCTTCCAGTTCATAGACTCGCCGCTGTCGGGGTAGGCGCCGTTTAATCAGGAAGTGCTCATCGCTCCAGTTGGGCAAGTAACTTTTCTCGAACTTGCCCTTGACTTTACTGATCCGTACAGGGTCCCCGACCTTGAACATCTCCTTCGTCGTTCGCTGCGATGGCCTGGGGTACAAGACACGCCGGACTTGGGCTTCATTGCGTTGGGTCACGGTAATGGGGGCTCTCTGTATACTTCGATGATAGGCTCGATTGTAACCCCTCACCAGTTTCGGGAGAACATCGATGTACCGCCTTGTATTCTTATAGGTGAAATATTTATACATGCGACCTTTAAATGTCCTGTTGAACCTTTCCACCACGGATGCCTTGGTCTCGTTGTACGTATGGAAGAAAAACACCTTCTGGGCTTTCAGAAAGGCTTGGAACGGTCTGTTGAGGAATTCCGTGCCTTCGTCGGTTTGCAAATACAAAGGTTTGCGCCCGGTCTTGAAGATGTCTTTGAACGCCGCTATGAGATTCGCCCCCGTTTTCGTCCGGATGGGTACCACCCACGCATACTTGGATAGGATATCGATGCACGTCAAGATATACCGATTCCCATCGTTGTGTTTGGCAAAGGCGCTCATATCGACCAAATCCGCTTGCCACTGGGCATCTATTCCTCCCACGATGACCCGGTTCCGTAGAAAATGGCGACGGACAGCTCGATGTAAGGTATAGGTGTCTTGTTTTCTTAACCAATCTCGGACTTGAGCACGTTGTATCCCCTGGGGTTTGGCCGCTCGATAGAGAGCCGACAATGCACTATAGGCCGCCGGACTGTCGGGACTGTAGTATAAGTTATCCAACACCTTCTCCCAGCGCTTCATGGTGACACAATGATGATGGACCCGGAGAGTATGGTTTATTTATAACAAGTTTCTACCACCGTTGTGTTGACTCAGTTCAGCCGGATAGTCTATAGCCTCGTCGTCGTCGGGTTCATGACTAGACAGTTGTTCATGGGGTTCAGCCAGCGCGTCCTCAATAGCACGAGCCCACCCCAACTCGTCTGATGATCGTTCGTCCGGTGTAAACAGCTGGTCCACAATAGGCACCACTTTCTCCAAGGCTGTCCACAGATCGGGGTCTAGGGTGAAGCCTCGCGTAGGGTCTTGGTAGCGGCCCAGGCGTGCGAAGAAAGGCCCACGGTATACGTAGATGGCATTGTCTATGTGGATGAGGTGTCCATCGAGCTCGCCGCTCAACACCCGTTTAAATTTGGTCCAGCCGTCACGAGGTAGCGTCACCGTAGTGGATGTGGACTCCGGATCCCACCCACAGACATCCCGGTCTTCCACCAGGGTGACTTTATCTGCATAGACGTGTAACCCCACCTGGGGTGTAAGGGGTAGGATGGCTCGTAGGACGGATGACATGCTTGCTCCAAATGTCGAACGGTGAATGACACACACTCTGTCTGACCCTGGTATTTATAGTGTCAATACCACAGCGCCAGGGTCAATAGGGCACAGACTAGTATGAGGCCAACCAGCCGGTGCTGGTTCCGGCGTGAGCGCTCGTGGTCCATAGCCCGAGCATCAAGGATGGCTGTCATAGTCCAGTAGTGGTGAGTGATGGCACGCCTCTCCATCGAGTGCACTCTGTGGAGGACCGCTTCTGTGAACTCGTTCAGGATCTGGCGTCGTCCCTCGTTGTCGTCGCCATCTGCAAACATAATCAAAATCCAACGTAACTGTCGGTCCATCTAGGAACAGTTAGATTATGGCGGGCTTCGTTCTCAATTCTGACTGGTCAGTCGCGACAGCTGATCAGTGCGTGGCCTCTCTTGCCGAAGGCGTGTCGCGACTGACCAATCAGAATTGAGAACGAAGCCCGCCATAATCTAACTGTTCCTAGATGGACTGACAGTTACGTTGGATTTTGAATCGCCCGGCAAAGGTAAAAAAATTGCACAAATTTACTAATTTGACGACGGGAATATATAAAGTGGTACTTGTAGAATATGCTGATGTATTTTGTTTGGCGGTAAACCGTTTATTTCTCGATTCACCCAAAGTCCGTTTCACACCTTTATGTTTATTTATATAAAGCATGGGGTTATATATAGAGACCCCATATTTCGACACTTCACCCTAATACCACCGCCCACACCCCCCAAAACTCTTGTTTTGCGGGCCTGTGGCTCCATATAAGCGTCCTGTTTGTGTCTTGTGTGCTGTCCACAGTGTTTTATAGGGTGGATGGAAGGTGTCTGGTTCCATGCTGCTTCCAAGATTTCTTCTTTGAAGTACCGTAGCAGGAACTTAACTTGTCTGGATGGTGCCTAGTCTGTTCGTCGCGGTATAGCTGAATAGTATTGAAAGCGACGTTGAATTTTATTCGCTCACTCCACCACCAAAATGCCGTATTGAATTCGTATTGTACGCTTTCTAAGGGAGGTAACTCCTTTGCAATGACGCCAAAATGAAGCTACGGGAGCTGAAAACCTATTTTCTCGCTTGATCATCTAAATTTAACTCCAAAGTCAGTCAAATTTGTCAGTCAAATTTGTCTCAAATGAAGTTCGGAAAGTAGAGACTGATAATGAATTTACAAAATATTTTCTAAATCACAGATTTATTGCATTTTAGGAATTTACGGGTTCTTAATGAATTCAGAGTTATAATTGAATATCTTAATGTTATATCGTTTTATCTAACAAAATTATTGATTCAAACATGAATGAAAATCAATGACAAATACCTTAGCTTAATCTTCCGATGACCTATATAATAAATAGGTTATTATACAGTGTTTTGTACCATATGGATAGGTATTGCGTTTCGGCCAATACTGGTTTTCATAACAATATGGACTTGTACATAACCCATCCATAATCTATTAATATTTATTGATTGTAACCATTGTACATGAATTGAGAAAAAAAACAAACACATGAAATCGACATAAATAATTAACCACAACAGAGCTTTGAACTCTAAGCGTCGGTCTCTATTTCATCTGTGCTTTAATCTGTCTGTATTATATCAGATAAATAAAGTTTACGACTCCGCAACTATTAATAACTGCGGTCATGCAAAGAAACAGTATGAAGGTCCAGAGAAAGCAGGCGCTACCGTGGCAAAAGATATCATCTGAAATCTGGTGAAATTTAGCGTCGTCATATAGCACGCCTACGATACCCAGTAACATCAGCACCGCCGCCGATAAATAGAACAACCCGCTTAGAAGAGCAAGGTGGTGAACGCCATATTCAACAGAAAGCATTATATATGGTGTTCTATTTGTGCCAAGTTTCCGTCGCCTTTTCAAAACGCGACGTCGCCTTTTGAAACGCGACGTCGCCTTTTGAAACGCGACGTCGCCTTTTGAAACGCGACGTCGCGTTTTAAAACACGACGTCGCCTTTTGGAAAACACGACGTCGCCTTTTAAAACGCGACGTCGCGTTTCTTTCCTATGTTTTTGCATTGTAAAACTCGACACAACGGAACTCGATGTCGCGTTTTCAAAAGGCGACGTCGTGTTTCACCCACGTCTTGTTTGGCAATGTTATAAGATAGGAAAGAAACGCGACGTCGCGCTTTAAAAGGCGACGTCGTGTTTTTTAAAAGGCGACGGCGCATTTTCAAAAGGCGACGTCGCGTTTCAAAAGGCGACGTCGCGTTTCAAAAGGCGACGTCGCGTTTTGAAAAGGCGACGGAAACTTGGCACAAATAGAACACCATAATTATAACTGGAAGCAGTTGTGCGCCACCCATACCTACTCCACAAAGAATAGTGCAGATATATAATGTGACTCTACTTAGACTGAAAATCCCTATAATCATTGCAGTCATGAAGGAGAAATGGCAAAGAAATAGAAGGTAAAAACCACAAGCCACGGAATGAAAAATATCATATATTGCGCCCAACAAAATCCTAACTGTAATCATTGATATAGATATGACATAAACTAGGTTCAGTGGTTGCTCGAGATTTACAGACTTTGCCAGTGTAGTTACGTTATTCATGAAAGTGAAAGCGCAAGTGTAGAAAAGTGTGGCAGGCCAAAACAGCAGGTTAAAGTACAGAGATTTGAACATTTTTGTTTTGGACTGTTTATTATCGGAAACCGAGTCATTTTCACTGACTTCGGATGAATTTGTGACGTCATCTCCTGGCTTCGGATCGTTCGACGAGATCTCCTCATATGTTTCGTTCGTTGCATGAGGTTTTTGGAAAACGAAACATACAGGTAGAGAAATTGAGTTGATTACCAAAATAGTGAAGAAAAGCAAATGTAGAGCGTGTTTTGCCTGAAAGAATGTCTGATAAAGGAAGGCAAAGAATATCTTTCCCAAACCCAATGCTGCCAAGTACAGTCCTGTCACTTTTCCTGCGTTCTTCTTTCCAAAATTCTCAGCTCCAATCGACAGAAACGTGTAAAACACCATTATGTTCCCTGAAGCTGGAAAAGAGTGATACAAACATCCATTGATCAACAATTGTTTCAAAAAAGATTGGTTTGGGTGATTCCCTTTGAGTACAGCGAATCAATTTAAAAGACTGACGAAAAAAACGTCGTGCTTCAAGGTTTCTTCTTCATCTCGATTTAGCCAAAGATGAAGTTTAACAGAGGAAAAGTCTCTCTTCTTGTTACATTTGCCAAGACAATAATAATGTTTCCTTTACTTCTGCACCCCCAAGTCAAAAGGGACGTGAAAAGCGATGACTGATGTTTGATATCAGAGCGAGAGAGTTTATCTAAAGATCAAATATCCAAAAACAAAATAACATCACTAAACAATCGATGTAGAACAAGCCTCAATTAAATCTCTTCTGAGAATTTCCTGTGAAGTTTTGTAATATCTTCTGAATGTTACCACCATCATGTTAATATTATAAGCAAACCAAAAATCAATCGTTTTTACTTTTCAATATAACCACCATGTCCACACAATTAGCAAAGGGGGATGCAGACGGCCCCAATTCCAAATGGCTATTTCATGTTTACGAGACTGAGACACTGGTAGTGATATAAGCTGAAATTGCCGCCGTGCTGGCACCAGGGGGCGCTGATGACGTCACTTCCTGTTTCAATCAAGTGACCGGAAGTGACCTTCGACCCTTGCGCATGCGCACAATACCGGATATTAATAATGGTGCGCAGGGGTCAAGAGTCACTCCGGTCACGTGACTGGGACCGGAAGTGTCGTCAACAGCGCCCACTGGTACCGGCAGTGACGTCACAAGTAGGTCAACAGCGCCCCCGGTGTTAATACGGCGGCATTTCAGCTTATGCGCAACCAGATATTAACAATGGAACGCAGGGGTCGATATGTGGCATCAGTACACAATTAATCACTTCCGGGTCGGTGCCCACGATCTACATTGTTTAGAAATTTGAGAGCAGATCTTTATGGATTTTATGAGCTGCGATTTTTCAGCATTTCTGATACATTTGATATTTCAACTTGCAGATGAGTCTTCTAACTGTACTTCCTGGTGTTGATTTGGGCCACTTTGAAAAAAGCATGGTGGGTGAAGACATGATCAGTGAAGGGTGAGAAGGCTCCCTGTTTACAAATCGAATGACATTCTGTAGCACCAATCAGCTGTCAGTGGCGGTAATTTGAAATTTCCATGGTCAACATCTGTCAAGACTTCCACTGGTAATGTCCCACAAGGTAAATATTGACATGCCAGGTGGATTTATGCATTGTGAATTTTCTGGATTTTTGCCGATTTTTAACGCTAATACATAACAAGTAACAGAATTAATTGTGTACTGATGCCTGTCACACGACATTTTCACATTTGACCAGAGAACTTTAAATCGTCACTGTGGCTACAGTTTTTACTGGATCAGCCCAATTTTTTCCATGATGACTCCTGAACTAAGTTCAAATATTAGGGTTGTTTCAAATTTATGTTATTAAATTATTAATAAAATAAAATAAAAATTTTAATTAATTTTAATAATTTTTTTAATTATTAAAATTATTTTTTTTCTTGCTAAATGTGGTTGAAATAAATATCATACTGATAATGCTGGGTAACATCTCTTGTATTGTTATGCCATTTCTGCGACAAAATTGAGACCTTTTGGAGCAAATATAGGCAAAAAATGACTGATTTGTCAGTACTAGGGCCAAATAGTCAATGCCAAATATGACGAGATTCATTTAACACAGCTGGTAATTATGAGCAAATGAACTTTCAAGATACAATAAAATGTAAATGGAAGAAAGGAAATTCACATAGATACAATTACATGCTTTTTTCAAAATCGCGACCTCAGTTCAAATCTTCAATGCTTCAAATCATTTATGCATTAATTCACTTTATATCAGTCTAAAACCACATGAAATTAATACTAATTATATCACCTGTAAAAACTCAGATGTTTGTTCCACACACAAAGAATTTCCAAAATGCCTTTTGCATTTGTAACTTGAATGAGACAAATAAAATCTGATTAACTGAGTCAACAGTTAATCTGACTGTTGAGGGTTTCTCATTGTTGTGTGTTTATTGTCAGTCACATTTGCATCATAGCAAATACTTTCTCTTCATTCCATTTCCACTATCTCCAGGACTATAAGTATGTAATTCTCTTTCATATTCATATCAGAGATCTTGTAGGTAGCAAGAAACATGGATTACATGCACCAAATATTAGCAAGCCCCATACAACCCTCTCCCCCCCCCCCCCCACACACACACATCAACTCTGGGAATTTCGCACAGTGTGACTCAGAGGTATGCCTCCAACTCTGTTGGAAGATAGGCCTTTCTCACTGTAAGTTGCCACTTTAATCTTTCACCAAACAGTTAACAGTTTAAGTTAGGCAACTTCCAGCTGTCCTCATCTTTCATGGTTGTTAATGTAGCAGAGATCAGCAAATGACCATCAGATATGTTGTCATTGAATTTTATTCCTTTTTTCTTCTATGTTGTGTTTTGACAAGTGTTGCCTGTTTGCAGACATTGCATTCATGGACTTGAAATCTGACACAGAATATATTCCTCAATGTTATTTAGGAGTTTTCTCAGTAATAATAACTGTTTACAAGTAATATGTGCATCTTTCTAATTACTGCCAGCAAGATCTTGATGAGATGTAGATCCATCCAATTGAACTGACATATATTCTCTATATGGGAGTTGTGTATACCATAAACACCTCTGTGTTATATTTTGGTATGTGTTGTGTACACATTTGTGTATCTTGCTGTCACTTATTACAGGATTAAACATGTCTTTGATCTTTGTATCAACATCAAATTTAAATCCCATTTGATAGATTACTGGGATGACCCACTGATTACATGGAGAAGTTAACCACTGCCATGAAGGAAATTTTTACCAAATGTAGCCTAAATGAGCAGGTTGAAAACAAATTATGTTTTGACACATTTTGAATTTAAGTTTTCTTTATTTTTAAACTTTAATTTGAATAATTTCATAAAAAAATGAATTAAAATAATAAAAAAATAATTAAAAATAGTGTTTAACATATCTAGTTAATGCTTTATACTTCTTTTTATAGGCAGAAGGATTGTCGACTTGGTGCTTTTTACCAGATGGAAAAATATGTACAGGTTAGTGAGATATTGTACTTTTTACTTGTACTTCAGTCTTAAGTGATATGGGGCAAACTGAGGGGAAATTATAAAGGGGGTATCCTTGATATATAGGCTGTAAAATCTCTATCTGTGCATAGTTTTATCTGTGCCTTCTCAAGAATGTTTGGGGATGGGTATGGTTTGTTCAGATGAGAGCATTCCTTATTTTAACAATGGTTCCATTCCTGACAGGCATCAGTACACAATTAATCACTTCCGGGTCGGTGCCCACGATCTACATTGTTTAGAAATTTGAGAGCAGATCTTTATGGATTTTATGAGCTGCGATTTTTCAGCATTTCTGATACATTTGATATTTCAACTTGCAGATGAGTCTTCAAACTGTACTTCCTGGTGTTGATTTGGGCCACTTTGAAAAAAGCATGGTGGATGAAGACATGATCAGTGAAGGGTGAGAAGGCTCCCTGTTTACAAATCGAATGACATTCTGTAGCACCAATCAGCTGTCAGTGGCGGTAATTTGAAATTTCCATGGTCAACATCTGTCAAGACTTCCACTGGTAATGTCCCACAGGGTAAATATTGACATGCCAGGTGGATTTATGCATTGTGAATTTTCTGGATTTTTGCCGATTTTTAACGCTAATACATAACAAGTAACAGAATTAATTGTGTACTGATGCCATGTATCGCACGTCATTCTCCGTGAATCGCTTTTGTCTACGTGCTGCTCGTGTGACATCACGAAGGTCGTATACCCCAGCGTCAATACGACCGAATAAGCTCCTTCAAAGGGATCACGAGACGTCTACGGGGCTTTTTACACACGGGGATCGGTCCGCATAGCCTCGAAAAAAAGATACATGAATACATGAGAAGTAAGACTTATAGTAATAGAGATAACGTATACGTGTTGTACGATGTTATCATTACGAGCTACCAAAGGGTCGAGCATGTCGTGTCCAGTATGTCTCCGCAAAAAATATACAAACAAAATGACGGCGCTTGCTGTGGGAAATGGCGTCGATCGTGCTACCATCTGGAGGCAAGGAATACAACTCTGACTAGGCGAAACCTCTGTGGGTCGAATTACGGGTGATCTTCCCTGATTTAAACATTTGCGAATATGCCCAATGGGAAATCCACACATGGACATTTGCGGTATGGAGTGTGGACCCTTGTTTTCCTCGTGTCATCACACAGAACACGATGATAGGGGTCGCGAAGCCATTGGTTGAAATTTGTTGATAGTTTGCATTGCGCATGCGTGATACATAGACAAGCCCGCGGGAGCCTTTTGGGGTCTAGATGGGCCCCTTGTGATACAATTGGGTCGAGTGAGGCATCAGTGTAGAGCACTCGTGAGGGAGCATCCGACGGGATGCGTGTGACGTGGAATTGACGTCATTCCGCGCATGCACAGTAGCAAAAGTAGCATCGGAATCGACGTTTTGGGGTCGAAGAGGGCCTCTATTGGTCCAAATTGGTCGGGAGTGGTGCCAAAGTGAAGCGCTCATCCAAGGCGGCCAAGTCAGGGGTGGGGGCGTCTGAAGTTAGGATTGGGTTTGAACGTATAAATTCCGGAAACACGGACTTCACCCTTAAAATAGGGAAAACCCTTATCAACCAGGTCTAGGAGGACTAATACGGCTTCCCAGCGGATCCGGGCCTGTTGCGTGAGGCAAGGTGAGTTACTGGGTTTATGTAAAATTAGGATTAGATTTAAACATATAAAAAACGGAACACGGACTTTAACCCTAAAATAGGGAAACCCCTATCAACGAGATCTAGAGGGGCTCAGAAAAAGCGTATGGAAATGTACGTTTATAGAGATGGTTTACGCTGCCTCGTAATGGGAATGCGCAGGGGTCAAAGGTCAATTTCGATCACGTGATCGGAACCGGAAGTAACGTCACAAAGGTCATGGTCAAAAATTTCCAAGATCAATGTGACCTTTGATGCCCTTTCAAAAAGTCGAGAGGCGTCTACGTGCCCTTTCGGAACCTGTCGTTGAGGCCCAGCAAGAGTTATCTGCCCTTGAATACGACTGTATATATCCTTAAGTTATTTCAATGTTAATTGGCATGTCCGGGAAAATGCAACAAGAGTTCTCTCCCCTGTATTAGACTATACTTCCTTCAGTTAATGCACCTCATCAAACATAGCCCCAGGAGAATATCATCAGCTTACGTTCCTTGTGTCCACACGTGAGGGTGGTGGTCTGGCCTCTCTCCCGCATTCCAGGTAGACGGTCATCACCCTTTCTATACATTCCCATAATCCGTGTTCATCCGCCTCGGTTTTCTATCAATATCACCTCTGAGCATTGCATCGGTGGTCGAACACCCGCATTAGACATTCTCGTTGTCTTCCTGGTAGCCGCATCTCAAACTCTATAGTTTTTTCACTCCACTTGTTGCTCTTGTAACTTCCTCATCAAAAATTTGTGCTGGAATGCCCGCTCTTAACCTAGGCCAAAACATGTACTTGGTCTGTGGGCTGATTTCATTGGCTCTCTATTTTACTGCAGCGCCCTTGCGTTGGTTTGTTTCTGGGCATTGATTGGTTACATTTGGCCTCATCCTAGGCCACTGGTTGGCTACTTTCCCAGCCGACTCATTGACTGGCCTATACCAGTTTGGTTAAAATTAGAATCCCACATTTATGATCAAGCATTGCTCATTGATGGCCACTTGTTTATACTCGTAACCTATTGTACAGAAAACACACTAGACAGGGTCTTGGGTGATATCTCATTTGTTTTTTTATTCAAAAACAACAATAAATAACAACAGCAGCATGAGAACAACCACAAGACAGCTGAAGCCCAGAACGGGGCTTGTACATTGAAATGGTTGGAACTAAGCCCAGAACGGAGCTTGTACATTGAATTCGTGTGCGGCTCAGTCGTACACCAGTACATCTCGGTCCTCGACTTGGAGGTATTAGTCAAACATTTGTACCATGATGGGTAGCGTTCTTCCCACGCAACGTTGGTAGCCTTAAACAGGCAGTACTGGTCATACACGCTACAGTTCAGGCCTTGCAACGTTTGACTGTTCCAAAACCACGTCTCTTTGCCTTCGTCCATGAAGGCTGTTAAATCAGGATGGATGGGTGGCAGGACGTAAGGATCAAAGTATTCGCCCTGCGCTTCTGTCAAGTACACGGCCACCCAATGTTGACCTGGACGATCCATCGGGTTCGTGTTGAGAACGTGTGTGGCAGGATACACACGGTCTAATGGGAACACATCTCGGGCGAACACCCCTTGAAAGACCATACGTGTCCCTGTGTCATTCTTCAGCACGGTGGTAATCTCGTCCATATCCATGTTAGGTAGCAAAGTCACACAGGAGTTTGCGTGCCTTGTTCACTTGAATGATGTTGTCAAACTCGGCGTAGCAGATCACATTGATGGTGCGCCGGAGGGCTCGTGCGAAGTGGATTTCCAACCGTAAGTTGCCTTGCCTTGCGAGGTTCAGCTGATGGTCGTTCTCTAAGGTTGAGGTCAGCTCAAAACAGAACAATGTGTATCCGTTAGCGTAGTCCTCCCGACTGATCATATCCCCTTCATCCTGGCTGATTTGACCGGTCGCTGTGAACAGGCTCTGATACGCTCGAATGAAATTCCCGCGCCCAAAGTTCGGCTGGGCCGTGGCTGAGACTTGTCCGTTCACATGCAGGGCAACAAAATTGATGCTGAAATTTTCAAAGTCAAAACGGATTCTCTGGGTAGGCTCCGCTGAATCAGGTATTCTCCACACAGGCCTGGATGAATCGCTTGGGCTCGTATTTCCGGCAGGCACGGATAACACTTTGGTTTACACACGTCGGATGGGGTACTGGGCTGGTTTTGTTTCCAAGGCTGGATTCGGTTTCACTTTTCGGACATACAGGACTGCGTCTTGGATGATGATCTTTTCGTCAGCTACATGCCCCGCTACGTCAGTGGCCATCAAGGCGCAGGTCCGCGGCACCCATATCAGTCGGATTTTAATGGGGATCTTGTTCAAGAGGTACCGGTCTTGCATGAAGAGGTTTGCGTGCAGTCGCCCGATGAGATCGATCGAGTTGCAGTTTGCAGTGAAACACTGCCGTTTGTTCCATCCCGCATTCTCGTTCTCCATGCCCATGTACTCGGGTGAGTCCCGGTAGAATAAGTGGACTGTCAACTGACATTTTTTTGCCTCTCGCCCATACGACAACAGCGTTGCGATGTAGGCGGGATAGGGGTACGTGTTGGTGGAGTCTCTGATGAGCTTGTCGCTGAGAAAAATATCCACTTGTTGAAACACAGAGTGCAGACGGAGATTTGTCAGGCCCACCGTTGCACTCTCGATGATTCTGAAGCCATCCACATTGACGATCTTGGCTCTCGCACACAAGTACGTATGGGCTGAATGACGGGACGGTCCACGAATCAAATTCACTGTTAGGGGAGGGGCAGGACTCTGCGTGGATTAAGGACATGTTTACGCAAAGATATCCAGGGTCATTGATGTGCGTCCTCGGTGGGAACGGTCGTCGAGTGGTGCGCAGTCTCGGCGGTGCAGGTCTTCTATTCCCTGTGGTTCCTTGTGCTTTAGCGACGAAGACACTGCCTGCTTCTTTTACTCGAGTATGTTCCCCAGCCCATGTCCTTGTTGAAAGCTTTACCTGCAAAGGCAGGAATGCCACCACCGGCATGTTGGGTATAATAGTCCATATAGCTGCGTGCATCGAACTCGTAAGGTACCTTCATTACACAAATTTGGGAGAGCGTGCTTGTCGAAAATGAAGTGTGAGCACCACTTTCCCAATCTCGAATACCAGAGGTTGTCCGGTGTCATCCCTTATATCGATGGTGATGGTACTGATGTCAGTTTGTCGCACCGGCAGAGGGAGTACGTGGTTAAAGCCCTGTGTGACCTAATCTTCGTAGTCCCCTTGCAGGGGCGCATCGATATCGCCGAGAATGTGACCATCGGTCACATCCGAATGGAGTCCATACAAGCCAGCCTTAAGATCCAGCACTGTCTTCCCCCGGAGCCGACCAGGCCCGACATAGTTATCCATCTCCAGTGCACACAGCTCCTCCACGTCTTGCTGAAACGTACGATCAAGTTCGTCTGAAGAATGATCAGGAACTTGTGGTTCCACTCGTGGTACTAAATCTGGATCACGTTCGCAAACGGGAAGATATTGATTCCTCCAGGGGTAGAGATCTTGATGAGGTTACGCGACGCCTGGGTGAGTATTTTGGGTGTATGGTACTGGCCTTCGGGAAGAGCGAAGTTATATGTGTTGCCTTCGTATACGACTTCGTACTACGCCGTATCATGTGCACGTTGTACCACGTACACGGGTAATGGATATCCACTAGGCCACACTCCCAACGTCCGGGGAGATGTAAGGGATGTGGCAGCTGCTGACATAATGGACCAAGCTGTAGTTGGGAAACATCACAGCCGAGCTATTACTGAGTAGTTTGAGGGGAAACATGACGGCTGAGCTTTCCTGCTGCCGCTGTTGGATTTATTAATGTTCCCAGGCATTGGGAGCTTGTTCCTGGGGTCGTGATCGTCGCGGTGATTTGGTCCGTGTCATAGATCATGATGGACGTAGTTTCTGAGGTGGTGCTGTAAAGGGTTAAAAAGAAGGTGCCCACCCTTTTGGTGTTTTGGGTGGTGACTCCGTTTCCCACTCGGCTTCCCAAGTCCGTGGGGTTCTAGTCTGTCGTTGCGACTTGCGGGGTGCGCGTACCGGCGACTGCTGTTCTATGTCACGCTGCATCCAGAACCAGCGTTGGGGTTTCCCCACCAATTCCTGTGCTACATGCATGTCTTTCAAGCCTTGAGCAAACACATCCAATCATTGAGGATCCGTGTGCGACCTGCGTTGACGCATCAAGTCATTCACTAAATCCATCATGTGGGTACCGCGGATCACCTGGCTCTGTACCAGTAGTTCGCCATTATCGTTCCAGGTCATGTTCGGATTGTTTTTCATTTGCTGTAATGCCAAGCCAGTTCGTTTCTTGAACGACGCGGGTACACTCTGCAGTACTCGTTGATTGGCCGGACCTCACCAAGAGCAAGGTCGTTGAAACAATCCGCCATATTGACAGAAGTACTCTTCCCCAAGCAAAACAAGTACTGGGAAACCTCAATGCGCAAGAAATTCTAGCAAATCTCCAGAGTAAATTCGTCATAGTCCCAGCAGACAAAGCTCCAAATAATATAATATTCATATGTAAATATTACTATTATCAGGTGCTGGTTAAAGAATTGAGTGTAGACATATCATCATCAAATACGTCTGCTTACTCCCAAACTGCATTTACTCTGGACGATTTATTTAACAATCACAAAACATTTCTCATGGAAAGAGGTATTTGTCTTCCAACCAATCATAACGACATATCAAAAGTATACTTGTCTCGAAAAATGCATGAATCACCATACAAAGCTAGATTCATAGCTGGTTCTAGAACTGCACCACCAAGCTACTTGCAACCCCATTGACGAGGGCCCTTCAGGAGGTAGAAACATTTTGGGAAAGGTATTGCGCCACTATTTCTAAAAACTCTGGCGTTGAATGTATGTGGATATTGAAAAACTCAAAATATCTCACGGAAGCACTTGATTCTAAAGGACAAATACCGCACAGACATGTATCCACATGGGATTTCTTGACTCTCTATACTACAATACCTCATCAGGACCTTATTGGCCGTCTAAGTTCATTAATAGTATCTGTATTCAAGAAAACTGATCGTAGATATATTAATGTCAGAAGCCATAAAGCATTCTTTAGCTCTACTACATAGAAGAGGTATCATTCCTGGGATTTTCGTTGTTTATAGAGTGGCATGAATTTCTCATTAAAAATATCTATGTGAAATTTGGCAACACAATATATCAGCAGCATATAGATATTCCAATGGGTACTAATTGTGCACTCCTGTTGGCTGACCTATATCTGTTCTCTTATGAATATGGCTATATGCAGGCGCTTTCAAAAACCGATCCATTCAAATCCCGTTCCTTTTCATTCACCAAACGCTATATAGACGATCTTTTCGCTGTGGATAATCGCTATATACATGACGCAATGATGGATTTTTATCCACCTTCACTGGATTTGAAGGAAACTACAGATAGCCCTACAGGCACATCATATTTAGATCTATATCTCTATAAAAATGAAGCGGGCATTCTCTCTCGTCGACTTTATGAAAAAAGAGATGATTACAACTTCGACATCGTAAACTATCTTTTTCTGGATAGTAATATTCCAGTGGGACCTGCATATGGCGTATACATATCTCGCCTAGTAGCATTTGCCAGATCTTGTGTTAAATGTGACGATTTTAATCAACGTCACAAAACATTGTTGAAGAAACTTATAAAACAGGCCTATTCCAACAAGCGCCTCCACTCAAAGTTTCTCAAATTTGGCGATACATATCGCATGTTGATAGCAAAATACGAGCGTAGCGTGCAAGATATATGGCGTTATGTTTCGTAACTTATGTCTAATTCCACTTAACCTGGGGCTAGGGGCCGTATGAACCCTTGTACTTCAAGATCCTCATGATGTTCATATGAACAGTCACAATCAAAGCGTGACTGAGATACATCATTCTCTAGATGACGACTTTAAAACGATTATTATGGATTAAGAATACTGATCAGCGATACGGATTTTATATTTTTGGAACATCATGATGTCTTGTCGGCATCATTGCAACCTCTTGATAGCTTCTTTCTTGCAGGAAACTAGCCTATGTTTATGTATACTACGAATGTCTTTTTGAATTTGGCGCTAATAATGTTATCTGGAATATGGAATAGGTCTTTGGATTATGGACGGGGATATTCTTTAATGGACGACGGCTGAATTATGAATGACGGACTAGACGCGTGTAATTCGTCTTCGACCCACTGTGGGGCTGTGAATAATACACCTGGTAATGCCAGCAGTGGAACTAGTGTTGATGGCGGTACATGTTGTGCTGGCTGTGAGACTGACGCTGACGTCCTTGAACGTGATGTACTGTTGAAGCCTCTGATTGTCCTGTTGTACTTTCTCACTGTCGCTTAATCCCGGTCGGTGTAGAATCTGTTGCATCTCGAGATCGAGTGTGTTGATCGCATTCACCTTAGGTAGGATCGGATAAGGCGATGGGAGGCTTTGAAGCAGACGTGGGTCCACCAAAGCCATTTTTTCGTGTGGTTCAATGTCTGCAGAAAATTCCACCCAATATTGGCCCCAACACGGAAGCCGTCAACGGGGCTAAGACTGCACTGAGAAAGCCGCCTTTCTGTAAGCTCTTTTTCTTCTGTGCTTGCGGCTTCTGGACAAGGGTTCGGAAACCTGTCTTATGCTTAGCTAATTTGGTCTTCTGAGCCGGAGTCAGTGGCACGTTCACTTTTAAGACGTTATGCCCGATTTCACACAGACAGCGCCGAAGGCCAGGGTCCACGCCACGTACAATAGTCCGAACCATCTCGGGTGGGGCCGTCTTCAATACACGGAGCGTTGGAGCGTGCTTCCCCACTCGAGCGGACAGCCTGTACAACTAACGCTTGAACCCACAACCCTGCCCTTGTTATCCTTTGCGGGCTACCTCCTGAATATTCTGTCACTTCAGAGACAAAGTCAACCATTATGTTGTATTAATGCTTTTATTATCCCCATCATCAAACACACACCCCAGCTGGGGGAGCCACTGTAGGTGTGTTTACATTTTCTTTGCACGTACACGTGGTGGGTCTACCAGAGAAAAATACCAGTCTGTAGTCGAAGGTGATCTGGGGTGGCTTAGTTCATGTCAAAGAGCATATATCCGTGTTGAGGGGTTGTCGCATCTTTAAAGGTTTCCAATGCCAACCGCGTGCGGCCGGGGTACATCTGGATCGTCAGGCGTAGCACTTGAGTGGTATCCCTCGGGTTTGTTATAGAGACAGATAGTGAGCATTTAACCTGATGTTCCGATGTTCTTTGTTTTCACTGAACAATGTAGATGATTTTGAGACGGCGATGATGGCTGCCGTCTGGGTGGTGTAATCATGTTATCGGCGTTTTGAAGAAATTTCTAAACAAAGTGCGTTTCGCCTGAGCTCGTCGGTCCTGCGAGGAGGCAGGCGAAGGGATGTTGCCACCTCGGCTCCATGGTTGGAGGTGTATCCTCTGTTGTGGTAATCCGCTCTTGTAAATTTGGTACGAAGGAACCGGGGTCGTCGGTGCGTCAACCTTGGTTGCCGTTGTCGATACGTTACGGCGTTCACTGTGGATCATGAAATCCGGTGAGTTTTCAGGCGTAGTGGACACGGCAGTATTTGGTGTGGAGCTCGATGTTGATGCCGACTGGATACTCTATATGGTGGTGATGACTGAGCTCGTTTCGATCACGGGTTTGTCTAGTGTAGAGAAGGTCTGTACATTCGTCTGACCTGCATTCACGGCTGGTGGTTGTGTCTTTAGGGGGATGAGAAGAGTGCTGAGATAGGCTACGTCGCAAAACACACCCCCATATAAAATGCCCAGCAGAGTTAGCAGTGTCACCACAAAGCCCACTTGTGCTTTGCGCGTTTTTTGGATACGCTGTGTTCAGAGGCAGCTGCTGTTTGTTCATAGCACCGTGTTAATGGTTGAACGTAGACTGAAGGATGACGGCGGTGGTGTCTGGTTTTATAACCGTTTCATCTGGTTGGCCGGGACCCAGGTATTGAAGGGACTGGGCTAACCTTGCCATTTCACGAAGTGCATCGTCTTGCCTCGGCGTCGCTCGGTTTTCAGGATGCGTTCCACAGTGTAGTAGTCTTGGCCTGTTTTCATTCCGGGCTGTAATTCTTGCCCGTAAAACATTCCTTGCAACGGTTCCACTTGAATATCCTTCAGTTCATAGACACGCGGCAGTCGGGGTATGCGGCGTTTACTCAGGAAGTGCTCCTCGCTCCAGTTGGGGAGATAACTCTTTTTGAACTTGCCCTTGAATTTACTGATCCGTACAGGGTCCCCGACCTTGAAAACCTCCTTCGGTCGTGGCTGAGGATGCATGGGGTACAAGACACACCGGACTTGGCCCTCTTTGCGTTTGGTAACGGTGATGGGCGCTCTCTATATACTTCGGTGGTAGGCCCGATTGTAACCCTCTACCAGCTCGAGAAGAAAATCGATGTACCGCCTTGTATTCTTATGGGTGAAATATTCATACATGCGGCCTTTAAACGTCCGATTGAACCTCTCCACAACGGAAGCCTTCGTCTCGTTGTACGTGGGAAAGAAGAACACCTTCTGAGCTTTCAGATGCTGTTGGAAGGGTCTGTTGAGGGATTCCGTGTCTTCGTCGGTTTGCAAATACAAAGGCGTGCGACCCGTCTTGAGGATGCCCTTGAACGCAGCTACGAGATTTTCCCCGGTTTTTGTTCGGATGGATATCACCCACGCATTCTTTGACAGAATACCGATGCACCTCAAGATATACCGATTCCCATCGTTGTGTTCGGCAAAGGCACTCATATCGATCAAATCGGTCTGCCACTGGGCATCTAAACCACCAACGCTGACCCGGTTCTGTGGAAAATGGCGGCGGGCAGCTCGAAGTAAGGTATAAGTCTCTTGTTTTTTTAACCAATCTCGGAATAGGGCTCGATGTATCACCTGGTGTTTAGCGACCCGATAGAGAGCGGATAATGCACTATATGGGCCGGGTCGGGGTTTCTTTCTGATTTTTTTCTTTACCTTCTGCCAGCACATCGTCCTTGGCAAATGGCCAGTCCAACGCGTCTGATGACCGCTCTTCCTCAGTAAGCACTTGATCCACATCCGCCACGGTATCTTCCAACGCGGACCATAGAACAAGGTGAAGGGTGAACTGCACTGTACCCCCACCTAGCTGAGCCAATCGAGCAACGAAGGGGTGGCGTCGGACGTACACATCGTGACACTAGTGAATGAGATCGCCGTCCAGTTCACCAATTAACACCCGTTTAAACTTGGTCCAGCCCTCCGATGTGTTCCTCCTCCATGATATCGACCGTATCCGCATAGACGTACAGGAAGACCTCGGGGGTCAAGCTGAGAAACGCCCGTAGTATATGCTCCGTCATGGTCAGTACGAGAATGGCACTCTCTCTCGTATTTATAGGGAGGAAAAATCCATGACATGACATCAAAGGATCGGGTGGTCGATCATCTTAGTCACGTAAAACATAACGTTCGTCGTCATTTCCACCTGACATTTAGTGTTGGGGCATTGTTGTCGGGGCCCATTCCAAGCTATCCAAGGTGCCTATTTGGTCCAGTGCCGTGTCCAGGGACATACGATCCGTAATGGTGAAGGACTGGTCGAAAACGAGGGTATTGTGACTGGGGTAGAAGTACCGGACCTGGTCCGCCTCCTTATGCCGTAATAGATACCCAAAGATGAGATTTAATTTGAAGGCTGTGGCTTGGTCCTCAAAAATGGTATTGGCCTAGTTGGGGAGACTATCCCCTGAGTGTACAAGTTCAATATAGGGCGATGGCGGTGAAAACAGTGGCGGGTGGCAGACCAATGATGTTGGTAGATCGTACTCACAGCTTCTTGTATCGGTAATACTTCTATGAGCGGTTCGTCGGGATCTGTGGTAAAATGGTTCGCTGCGGTGGGGGCTGGATTCCGGGCGAGCAGTGAGCGGTGCCTTTCACGTCGCATGGTTTAAGGTAAGTGAGTACAGTCCTAAATCAATCGGCTCTATTTATTAGCCTTCAATGTGGTGCATCATGAGATAGCAACATGAAACTTACATCCCATATTATCTGTGAATATCTGGCGCTGGGGTCAAAGTTTTTTCTGGATGCTTCTATTTGGGTTCTGACGCCGTACCAGCCTCCGTTGTATGGATGCGATTGTCTCCGGGTTGACTGAGCATATCCGGGTAATCTATGACGTCGTCGTCTTACGACGGTGGAATACAGGTGATAAGTTTATCCAGGACATCTTTTTAGGTCACGTAGGTGAGAACCGGATAATTCCTCTCGTCTTCCTCCTTGACACGGTTGATGATTTGCTCAATGGGTTCGGCCAGTGCGTCCTCAATAGCACGAGCCCAGCCCGGCTGAATGGCGGACCGGTCGTCTGGTGTAAACAGCTGGTCCACAATAGGGACCACTTTCCCTAAGACCGTCCGCAGATCAGGGTCTAGGGTGAAGCTTCATGTGGAATCCTGGTAACACCCCTGGTGTGCGAAGCATGGCCCACGATGTAGGTAGATGGCACTTTCGACGTGGATGAGGTCACCATCGAGCTCACCGCTCAACACCCGTTTAATTTGGTCCAGCCGTCAAGGTGTAATGTAACCGTATTCGATACAGTCTCAGAGCGCGACCAGCAAACATCTCCACGGTTTTCCGCGATGGTGACTTATCCTCATAGGCGTGTAACCGCACCTGGGATGTAAGGGAAAGGACGGCTTGTAGGACTGGCGACATGGTCGATGAAATGACGCGTGATGAATGATCCACACCGTCACTGACCGCCGTATGTATAGTGAATTGATTGGTCCGGTAGCGCATGCCCAGCCCTGTTTATTCACCCCACACTACCCTAGGGAAGCCTTGGTCCAGGCGACTCACTTGGTGCAATTCACCTGTCTCTGGTTGTTGTCGGCGATATTGTCGGGGACCATGTTTGATGCATGCATTCCAGGAGATTAACATTGAAGTAGCTGAAGAATATATACAGTCATATTCAGGGGCAGATAACTCTTGCTGGGCCTCAACGACAGGTTCTAAAAGGGCACGTAGACGCCTCTTGACTTTTTGAAAGGGCATTAAAGGCCACGTTGACCTTGAAAATTTTTAACTATGACCTTTGTAGCGTCACTTCCGGTTCCTGTCACGTGACGTCAGTTCCACGCCGCACTCATTCAGTCGGACGGTCCTTCACGGGTGCTTCATTGTGACACCTCCCACAGACCATTTGGAGCATTATTGGCCCATCTCGACCTAAAAAGTCTATTCCTATACTTTTTTTCTAATGGGCATGCGCAGTTGGGCGGTATTTACACGACACATACCCACCCAGTCGGATGCTCCCCCAGGAATGCTTCACCATGATACCTACCACGACCCATTCGTACCAATAGTGGACCCTAAAACATCCATGGTTCCCCATGATTTAGGTGTAAAGTCCGTGAACTTCTTTTTATATTTCGTTACCCTGCAAATGCCATTATACCCACTTCCCTGGATGATTGCTTCCATCAATAGACGATGCCCAAGAACACCGCTTCCATATATAGATGACCTACTTATGACGTCGTGCTGACCTACTGACCTACAACGCTTGGGCCGGGACCATCGTTTCATATCTACTGCTCAAACGTTTGCAAAGGAGCTAGACAAATCTAACCCTCTCCAACTTGTAAATTCTAACTTCAGATAGAAACAGCCTTCATATTCAGCTGGGTTTTGAAATCTTTAACCATGGAGCGGCCTTCACATTGAGCGGTTTCTTGAAATCGACCTTTGCCTTGCAGCCGTTCTGTTATTCAACAGTGCTGTTAAATACTCTCGCCAGGCGGTGGCCTTCATCACGAGCGGCTTTCTGAACTTACATTTGGCATGCGGCGAGTTGCTAACCAGCAGTTCTCAGATCTGACCTTCATTACACGCTAGTAGTATACAATGCGCAAACAAAGTCAGTTTCCCCCCGGATGTAAAAATGACGTCACAATTGAGGGTGTGGCGCCATCTCTACACTATGGATGCAAGGGAGACAACTCGGGCATTGGGGGGTTATTGGGGGAGGTGGGGGGGTTATTGGGGAGGTGTGCAAAAAAAAAAAAGTTCCGGCAAAAAAAAAAAAAAAATGTATTCATGCGCGGTGATGCGGTTTGGCCGCGGTTTTGGCGGTGATTCGGTCTCGGGAAAAAGCTTCCGCGGAGAAAAAGTAGTCCCTAGATAAAATGGTCCGATGGGGTCGAGTGAGGTATCAAAGTGAAGCTTAGGTGAAGGGGCATCTAATGGGTTGGGTGTGGGGTTGACATATCGGCCTTCTGCGCATGCGCGGCGGCCGAAGGGTATGAAAATAGCCTTTTTGGAGCTATGGGAGCCCCTAGTTGACCGATGGGGTCGAGTGAGGTATCAAAGTGAAGCATTCATGAAGGGTCATCTGATGGGCTGGGCGCGAGGTTGAACTATCGGCATGCGCGGAGGCCCAAGGGTATGGAAATAGACGTTTTGGAGCTAGGGAAGCCCCTAATGGACCAATGGGGTCGAGTGAGGTATCGATGTGAAGCATTCGTGAAGGGGCATCTGATGGGCTGGGTGTGGGGTTGAAATATCGGCATTCTGCGCATGCGCGGTGGCCCAAGGGTATGGAAATAGCGGTTTTGGAGCTAGGGGAGTCCCTAATGGGCCAATGGAGTCGTAGGAGGTATCAAAGTGAAGCATTCGTGAAGGGGCATCTGATGGACTGGGCGTGGGGTTGAAATATCGGCATTCTGCGCATGCGCGGTGACCCAAGGGTATGGAAATAGACGTTTTGGAGCTAGGGGAGCCCCTAATGGTCCAATGGGGTCGAGTGAGGTATCAAAGTGAAGCATTCGTGAAGGGGCATCTGATGGACTGGGTGTGGGGTTGACATATCGGCCTTCTGCGCATGCGCGGTGGCCCAAGGGCATGAAAATAGCCTTTTTGGAGCTAGGGGAGCCCCTAATGGTCCAATGGGATCGAGTGAGGTATCAAAGTGAAGCATTCATGAAGGGGCATCTGATGGACTGGGTGTGGGGTTGAATTAGGGTCATTCTGCGCATGCGCGGTGGCCCAAGGGTATGAAAATAGACGTTTTGGCATCTAGGGGAGCCCCTAATGGTCGAATGGGGTCGAGTGAGGTATCAACGTGAAGCCTAGGTGAAGGGGTATTTGATGGCTGGGTGGGTGCATGTAAAATTTTTCCTGAAAAAAAAAATACGGAACACGGACTTTATCGAAAAACCTGGGAAAATGCCTATATGGGGTATGAGGGGTATATAGGTCGCCGGGCTTAACGGGGCTTGTCTATCAACAGAGTTATCTTCCCCTAGTTCCAGGGTGGGTGTATGTAAAAATTTTCCTGAAAAAATACGGAATACGGACTTTATCCTAAATTACGGGAAAATGCCTATATGGGGTATGGGAGGTATAGGACCATCCTGGGAAACGTACTTCTATACATTTGCGGTAGGGTTGTGGGGTCTCGTTTTACTCGTCTCGTCATTTAGAACATGATAGGAAGTGTCCCCGTGCGAATCGGTGAAATTTTTGAAAAAGTCACCGAGCCCCATATAGTCCCATACTGGGGTATAGGACAATGTTTGTCCCCCTGGGAAACGTACTTCTATACATTTGCGGTAGGGTTGTGGGGTCTCGTTTTACTCGTCTCGTCATTTAGAACATGATAGGAAGTGTCCCCGTGCGAATCGGTGAAATTTTTGAAAAAAGTCACCGAACCCCATATAGTCCCATACTGAGGGTATAGGATCAATGTTTGTCCCCCTGGGAAACGTACTTCTATACATTTGCGGTAGGGTTGTTGGGTTCTCGTTTTACTCGTCTCGTCATTTAGAACATGATAGGAAGTGTCCCCGTGCGAATCGGTGAAATTTTTGAAAAAGTACGATATAGCCTCATATAGTCCCATACTGAGGGTATAGGATCGATGTTTGTCCCCTGGGAAACGTACTTCTATGCATTTGCGGTAGGGTTGTGGGGTCTCGTTTTACTCGTCTCGTCATTTAGAACATGATAGGAAGTGTCCCCGTGCGAATCGGTGAAATTTTTGAAAAAGTACGATATAGCCTCATATAGTCCCATACTGAGGGTATAGGATCGATGTTTGTCCCCTGGGAAACGTACTTCTATGCATTTGCGGTAGGGTTGTGGGGTCGCGTTTTACTCGTCTCGTCATTTAGAACATGATAGGAAGTGTCCCCGTGCGAATCGGTGAAATTTTTGAAAAAGTACGATATAGCCTCATATAGTCCCATACTGGGGTATAGGTTCAATGTTTATCCTACTGGGAAACCCACTTCTATACATTTGCGGTAGGGTTGTGAGGTCTCGTTTTACTCGTCTCGTCATTTAGAACATGATAGGAAGTGTTCCCGTGCGAATCGGTGAAATTTTTGAAAAAAGTCACCGAGGCCTGGGTAGGCCCATAGGCCTATACTGCATGGCTGTGGGTGTATAGGCCCATACGGGGTGGACATGTTGGAGTCTAGGTGGGCCACTCATGGTCCAATGGGGTCGAGTGAGGTCTTATTTTGAAGCTCTCGTGGAGGAGCACTTGACTACACTAATGGTTCGTCCGTGTTCAATAGTCTGCGCATGCGCAGTCTGGCCGTAGTATAGAAAACAGGCATTTTGGGTGCTATGTAGGGGTGTGTTTGGGTTAGAGATGAGCTAATCACGGTTCGAATGGGTCGTGTGAGGTGTCAAAGTGAAGCTTGTGTGGGGTAGAGTCAGAATGGTGTGTTTTTGAATGCATGTCGCGTTAATCTGCGCATGCGCAGTTGGTTGTAGTAAGTAAAGTGGCCATTTTGGGGCAGCGAAGGAAGTTATTTGGGGTCGAGATGGGCTAATCACGGTTCGAATGCGTCCTGAAAGGTGTCATCTTGTAGTTCTCGGGGTGTACACTCCGATTTGAGGGATGTTCGCGTCATCTGTGACGTCATCGGTGACGTCATCGGTACGAGTAGTAGCGAAAGTGGCCATTTTCGGGCAGTACATGAAGGTATTTGGGGTCGAGATGGGCTATTCACGGTTCGAATGCGTCCTCGAAGGTGTCATCTTGTAGTTCTCGGGGTGTACATTCCGATTTGCGGGATGTTCGCGTCATCTGTGACGTCATCGGTGACGTCATCGGTACGAGTAGTAGCGAAAGTGGACATTTTCTGGCAGTACATGAAGGTATTTGGGGTCGAGATGGGCTATTCACGGTTCGAATGCGTCCTGGAAGGTGTCATCTTGTAGTTCTCGGGGTGTACATTCCGATTTGAGGGGTGTCCGCGTCATCTGTGACGTCATTGATGACGTCATCGGTACGAGTAGTAGCGAAAGTGGACATTTTGTGGGTGCGTGAGGGTGAGTTTGGTGTAGAGATGCACCATCCTTAGTCCGAATGCGTCGTGTGAGGTGTCATTTTGTAGCTCTCGGGGTGTACATTCCGAATTGAGGCATGTCCGAAGCATCTGTGACGTCATCGATGACGTCATCAGTAGGAGTATTAGCGAAAGTGAGCCTTTTGGGGCAGTGCAGGAAGGTATTTGGTGTAGAGATGGACCATCCGCGTTGCGAATGCGTCGTGTGGGGTATCATGTTGTAGCTCTCGGAGTATAGACCCTGATTTCAGGGATATTTATAGCATCTGTGACGTCATTGGTGACGTCATTAGTACAAGTTGTAGCGAAAGTGGGCCTTTTTTAGCAGTGAAGGATGTTATTTGGTGTAGAGATGGACCATCCGCGGTCCAAATGGACCGTGTGAGGTGTCATCTTGTAGCAACGCCCACCAACACCATTCTTAATGCTTCAACGCCCTGGTGAAATAGCTCAGAAGCTCTGATATTCCATGGAATTGTCACTAATTCTTCGTAATGCGGTGATGCCCGTCAACGCCCGTCGTTACACCTTAACACTCTAACATAACGCCATGATATAGACCAGAGAGAGAACAACAACAACAACAAGGATGACACATGAGAGAACAACAACAACAAGAAGTTTTTTTCATATATTTTATTTTCCCCAATGTTACATCACACCCACGCTGGGGGAGCCGCGTTGGGTATATTTACAATTCAAGAAGATTCTTATCCAATCAGAGGCCACCATTTGCATGTTTCATATTCGTTCCTGTCCGTTAGATGTATTCTTGTCCAATCAGAAGTCTCCATTTCAGAAAGCGCCATCTGAACCGTTTATTCTAATCATCGTCGGGCAGGCCAGGATACCGTTGAGGCAACATATCCTCAGATAGTTGTTTGCGCATTCTGAGTATCTATCAGTGCATGGGTGAATACTTTCATCCGATGGAGGTGGTGGTCAGTTTAACCACGAAGAACGCAACATTGGTCATTATCTCCACTATCCACTTGGTGTTACAATTCAAGAAGACTTGTCCAATCAGAGGCCACCATTTGCATCTGTCATATTCGTTCCTGTCCGTTAGATGTATTCTTGTCCAATCAGAAGTCTTCATTTCAGAAAGTTCCATCTTCGGCCATGTTCGCTCTGAACCGTTTCTTCTAATCACCGTTGGTCAAGCCAGGATACCGTTGAGGTAACATATCCTCAGATAGTTGTTTGCGCATTCTGAGAATCTATCAGTGCCTGGGTGAATACATTCATCCGATGGGTTGGTCGGTCAGCTTGGTCACGAAGAACGTAACATTGGTTACCCTCTCCACTTTCCACTTGGTGTTGGGGCGTTGTTGTTGGGCCCATTCCAAGGGATCCACGTTGGCCAGGTTCTCCAGCATCGTCTCTAGCGACGCCCGGTTAATGATGGTAAACGGTTGGTCAAATACCCGGATGTTACTGCTCGGGTAAAAGTATCGGACTTGATCTGTCTCCTTATGCTGCAGCACATAACCAAACGCCAGATTTAATTTGAAGGACGTTGCTTGGTCATTGAAGATGGCTTCCACGTAGCTGCCTAGACGGGCGAGGTCGGTCAGTCGAAAATTGTAGATATCTTGAATAGGGCGATGACGGTAGAAACAGTGCCGTATCATGGTCCAATGGCGCCGATAGATGTCACTCACTGGATGGGCGCCCTGTAAGAGATCGCTAGGAACATTTATGGGCTCGTCCAGAAAATGTTCGATGTTATCAGGCGTATGACTCGAAACCGTAACGGTGGGGTCCGGCTGGATATCCAGGCCCTCCTGGACCGTGGGTATAGGCAGGCTCTTCGTCATCGCATCACCAGTGGCGTTCGTCTCTCCAGGTTCATCTTCACTGGGTCTGACCTTCCGCGGTCCCTCTTTAGTGGAAAGTTGTCGCCCAAACCGTAGAGACGGGGCATGCATCAAACGTTGGTGCTGTCTAAACCGACTGGGTCGTTTGAAGAGTCGACCACAATCATTACATAGTACCGTCGCACCCGCGTGAAGTACCCTCTCATGACGCAGTAAATGATCCTCCCGATTGAATGACCGTGCGCAGATTATACAAGTATACCGGGCATCGTTGTGGATGGAGGCCTCGTGGCGTCGTAACTTATCTAGACGAGTAAACAGCTTCTGGCAAGTTGTGCAAGTGAACATCTTGGTGGTTGACAGAGTGTCTGATGAAACGTCCAGGCCGCTTCCCTTTTATAGCACGCTAGCTGGTGATCTATTTTTAGCACACTCAGTTCAACTATCCCCAAGTCGAGGGCCGAGCCTTGACATCTTCGGTAACATCCGTGTCTCTTCGGTCACCTCCGTACCGTCAACGATCAACATGTAGACATATAGAGTATGTACGGCATGTTATGGTATTCATCAGTGCATGAGTGACGCATTCAGCCGATGGGAGTGGTCGGTCAGCTTGGTAACGAAAAACGTAACATTGGTCACACTCTCCACTGTCCACTTGGTGTTGGGGCGTTGTTGTTGGGCCCATTCCAAGGGATCCACGGTGTCCAGTTTCTCCAGCATCGTCTCTAGCGACACTCGGTTAATGATGGTAAACGGTTGGTCAAATACCCGGATGTTACTGCTCGGGTAAAAATATCGGACTTGGACTGTCTCTTTATGCTGCAGCACATAACCAAACACCAGATTCAATTTGAAGGCCGTAGTTTGATCTTTGAAGATGGCTTCTACGTAGCCACGTAGACGGGCGAGGTCGGTCAGTCGGAAATTGTAGATATCTTGAATAGGGCGATGACGGTAGAAACAGTGCCGGATCATGGGCCAATGGCGCCGATAAATGTCACTCACTGGATGGTCTTCGTGTAACAGATCGCTGGGAACATTTATGGCTTCGTCCACGAAGTGTACTTTGCCCTCCACGTCGTACAAAATCTGGCCCAAGGTCTTGTCGTCGGAATTTGACTGTTGAATTAGGGCGACATCATCATCATCGGCCCTCGTGCGATGGGTGGGAGTTCCCCCTGTTTCGATATTGATGCCTACGGGCTCTTCTATCTGCAAACGTGGCTGCGGAACAGGGTGTCGTGTGCGTTGGTGTCGCAGCAACTGACTGGTCAGTTTGAAAAGCCGACCACATTCTTCGCATGGACGCTTGGGTACTTCATGGCGTGCACGTGTGTGGCGCTGTAAATGATCCGGGCGCTGAAACGACAGTGTACATATCGTACAGTTATACCGGGCGGTTCCTTCGTGCTTGGTAGCCTCATGGCGGCGCAAGTCGTGCAGACGAGTGAATGATTTCGAGCACGTAGTACAAGTGAACATCTTGGTGGTTGACAGAGTGTCTGATGAAACGGCCAGACCGCTTCCCTTTTATAGCACGCTAGCTGATATCATGTTCGGGCACTTCCGTGTCTCTTCGGATGTAAAAGTCCCCGGATGTAAAAGTGCCCGAATGTTTACGAATGTTCCACCATTCCGGACTTCTATCAGGTCCATGTCCAGAAGCTCTCATACGCCGCCATTTTGGAGCCGCCATGTTGGATCCGTCATTTTGGAACCGCCATCTTGGATATGTCCCATAATGCACTGGGTCAAAATACTCGCTTCTGATTGGACAGGAGCTCTGTGACGGATTTTAAATACTCGCTTCTGTTTGGTGTACGTCGCTAAAGGTCACCGGAACTGACCTTTGACCCCGGCGCGCGCAGTGTAAAGGTTTCCACCGCGCATTGTATACTACTCACGCTCAATCAATTGTTCAGCCCGTTACTCATTTAAGTTCTTTCCAATTCAAAGTCACACACATTAAAGTGATCGTAAACCCTCAAGTAAAGTTTCCATCGAATGAAAGACCATTGCGAACAGTGTCGGAAAATATTTATTTTAATTTTTTACGATTTTATTACACAGAGTAAACTGCAATTAAAGTATGGTATTCTATAGTGGTCTGTTGCAATCATATCTAGATCCGGTGATGTCCCACTGCCTTAATACATATATTTCAAACTTTGTATGCACTTTTCAATGCTGATTCAAGCTCAAGGTATGTATACTTTGAGTTTCAACACAGACTCACTGTTCCAATGTGCATATTCCAAAATCGGGTATATTAAATGCAAGATTCAAATTGACCTGTCACTCATGAGTCACCATCTCTCCGATTTTGGTGAAACATGCACATTGGAACAGTGAGTCTGTGTTGAAACTCAAAGTATACACACCTTAAACTTGAATCAAGCGCTGGAAAGTGCATACAAAGTTTGAAATATATGTATTAAGGCAGTGTGACGTCACTGGACCTAAATATGATTGCAACAGACCACCATAGAATACCATGCTTTAATTGCAGTTTACTCTGTGTAATAAAATCGTAAAAAATTAAAATAAATATTTTTCCACACTGTTTGCAATGGTCTTTCATTTGATGGAAACTTTACTTGAGGGTTTACGATCCCTTTAACAAAGTAAGATATAATATCATTTCAAATGTTGTGAAATGATCCGGCTTGAAAGATCTTTCTTTCAGGAAATCCTGCTTTCCCACGAAAGGGAAGGCAACCAAGTTACAAGCTTCCTGCAGCATGGGATTTATATAACCGTGGTGTAAGATAAAACTTTCCTCGATATTATATCTGAGCATTTCTCAGATTGATACAAGCCATTGCATCATATATTTTCTAGGTCAAACAAACGCATGCGCAAATATAATTTGTTAGATGGTATCCTTGATCCAATAGCTCGAATACTCCGCTAGAATGAATAATGATGTGGCCTCGGATCAAGTCCAAACACCATAAGGTACTTGAATGGCCAACTTAATGGCGTGAACATCGCTAAAACGGTCAGATGTATAGCTTCAAGAGTTCAGGATGTATTCCACCCAAATTATCGGCACAGGCCGAATGAAGCCGAAGATTTTACAACACCTCTGAATAAAAAGGCCGCTGACCAATGTAGGTGATATTTAAGAATACCGCTGGAAAACAAAATCCCTTCAACCAAGGTAGATTTTACAATCCGCTGCGTATTATATATTAAAGCATGAAACTTGCGATAGAGAAATCGACCCGAAATCACTTAATGAACTTCCAATTCGGTGCATTTCAAGGTTATAGCAACGAATTGGACACAGTTTTATACTACTTGAGCTAATAAAGATGACCGCCAATGGTATATCAAATCAGGTGTGAATAAACATCAAGATTTCAAAGCTGAAGCACCAACATGGGGATGGTTATGACATTTGACCTAAGGATCAACATAAAATAAGTGTACACGTGGGTATATTCAAGCATGGTCGCCATCTTCAAGATGTCTGCGACTGTATTGAGCAAAATTAACTAATGTGATTGACGAACAGCATGTTTATGCAAGTACTACTCGACCTACTGGCTACTGTGAAATGTGTTCATGTAACCTTAAATGTCTTTCAAAACAACCACCATAATTCCGCCGACGTGTTATCGAAAAACAATTCTCTTGCATCAGTAAACTACCTACAAAATCGCGGCACACGAAAGTTGCACCATCAAAGTAGATGTCATACTGTTTGGTCT
>JAVTVY010002117.1:0-35483 GCA_036873755.1 Hanleya hanleyi
CGTTTCTTAGTCGCCATTACTTTCTGATGAATCGGGTGCTTCCGTACTTTTCTCCATAACCTTAAATTACGGACGTAGATATTTCGGAACCTTGTCTGTATTCTGGGTAAAAGCTTGTCATATGCCATCTGATGCGCAGTTGGTTCATCCATTCCGTCTTCTTCGTAAACTTCCGCAAGGTCGTTTATATCAGATTCATGATCATCAATCGCTTTATCCCCGAAGAGATCCCACAAACACTCGTCATTCTCGACGTCATCGTTGTCATCAGCAGTATCATCATTATCATCATCATCATCATCCGTAACTTCTCCGTCATCATCAGCGTCGTCACCATTACCTTCACCATCATCACCATCATTGTCATCATCATCATTATCTTCACCATCGGCGTCAGTAGCGTCGGTATCATTTTGATCACCATGGTAGCCAAACGTTTGACCTGGAGTATATGTATTTTTACCTTTACTACCGGAACTGGAAAAATCGTCCCCATGGACAATACTTCCGCCCGCATGGTAATACGACCTTCCACATGTCGTAGGGTCACTCACCGTCATTGTATAGGGTTGCTCTACTCTACTTGTTGGACCTATAGCGAGGCTCGGTGGTGTCTCTTGGTTGTGTTTGCATTGAATGTGTCTGAGCATACTATCGCGACGAGAGAAGATTCTCTGACAGAACGTAGACGTACACGACATGTTGATCAGTCGACCGATACATATGGACTGATGAGGGACCCGTGTTCATTCCTATATGTACAGTCACCACCACCACCACCACCACCACCACCACCAGGAGAGGACTCAAAAGGTCACGAAAGTTCATATAAAGTCCTATATGTACAGACACCACCACCACCACCACCACCGGGAGAGGACTCAAAAGGTCACGAAAGTTCATATAAAGTCCTATATGTACAGACACCACCACCACCACCACCGAGCGACTTGTGACGTCATCTGTCGTGTTGACCACTCGTGGCCCTGGTGACAAAAACTGGAACTAGTGGGAGACAACTCCGGGCTGTCACGTGACCCGACAGTGATCATTGTTGCACCATTATTAATATCCGATATTGTAAAAGGTTATCTTTGAGCATATTGATACCAGGCGGGCGCTGTTAACCTCCTTGTCCCCTTGATGGGTATTAATAATGGTGACCTGATGACGCCCCCTGGTATCAATATGCTCAAAGATAACCTTTTACAATATCGGATATTAATAATGGTGCAACAAAGATCACTGTCGGGTCACGTGACAGCCCGGAGTTATCTCCCACTTGTTCCAGTTTTTGTCACCAGGGCCACGAGTGGCCAACACGACAGATGACGTCATAAGTCGCTCGGTGGTGGTAGTGGTGGTGGTGGTGTCTGTACATATAGGATTTTATATGAACTTTCGTGACCTTTTGAGTCCTCTCCCGGTGGTGGTGGTGGTATTAATAATGGTGACCTGATGACGCCCCCCTGGTATCAATATGCTCAAAGATAACCTTTTACAATATCGGATATTAATAATGGTGCAACAAAGATCACTGCCGGGTCACGTGACAGCCCGGAGTTATCTCCCACTAGTTCTAGTTTTTGTCACCAGGGCCACGAGTGGCCAACACGACAGATGACGTCACAAGTCGCTCGGTGGTGGTGGTGGTGGTGGTGGTGGTGGTGTCTGTACATATAGGACATTATATGAACTTTCGTGACCTTTTGAGTCCTCTCCCGGTGGTGGTGGTGGTGGTGGTATTAATAATGGTGACCTGGTGACGCCCCCTGGTATCAATATGCTCAAAGATAACCTTTTACAATATCGGATATTAATAATGGTGCAACAAAGATCACTGTCGGGTCACGTGACAGCCCGGAGTTATCTCCCACTAGTTCCAGTTTTTGTCACCAGGGCCACGAGTGGCCAACACGACAGATGACGTCACAAGTCGCTCGGTGGTGGTGGTGGTGGTGGTGGTGGTGGTGGTGACTGTACATATAGGACTTTATATGAATTTTCGTGACCTTTTGAGTCCTCTCCCGGTGGTGGTGGCGGTGGTGGTGGTGGTGGTGTCTGTACATATAGGACTTTATATGAACTTTCGTGACCTTTTGAGTCCTCTCCCGGTGGTGGTGGTGGTGGTGGGGGTGTCTGTACATATAGGACTTTATATGAACTTTCGTGACCTTTTGAGTCCTCTCCCGGTGGTGGTGGTGGTGGTGGTGTCTGTACATATAGGACTTTTAAGAACTTTTTCATCTGTAAATGAAATAACTGGTCATACAATTCTAATTTCATATTATATTTACCTCAATCGTGAACGGTGACCAAAAAGGCGCTTGGGAATAAGACAAGAATTAACTTGTAGCTTTTAATCTCCTATACCTTTTAATTTTTAGAGTTCTTAAATAATTGAGGTAACAAGGGAATTGACCGTTTTCCCCCCGTTAACCCGATATACGGCGAGACAGGTGTACGGCTTTTTTAAGTTTGCCTATAGAAGTCACCGACAATAGTTCGTTCGATTTTTTTTTCTGGGGAACAGAGACATTAACCACAAATAAGGGTCTTTACAAATGAGGCTATCTCGCCATAAGTTTCTATAGTATAGATACAATCATAAGTGCTTAAAACACCCCGTGTTACAGTTAATGGTGTACCATAGCGGTGACACGGAACGAATAACATTAGCGGCCAGAGTACAAAGGAATTGGTCTACAATAGGCGCCCATTACACAAGGAGCAAATCTATGTGTGTGCAGGGTTAACCAGTGTGTCATTGCGGTAGTAGATGTGTGCTCGGCTGTGACAATACGTTAAATGTTCAAGGTCGGGGCAGGTGATTACCGTGTGCATTTATAAACGCACTGCGCTAGGGGTTAAGCTTAATCACTGGACTCTAGTTTCCCCGTGTAGACGTGGGACAATACCGATGCGCTCATGTGTGACAATGGTTTAGAATTCGTTAGAGCTTTTGATTGTTAACGTTGTTAACGTTATAGTAGAAAGGGAATGGTCTACAATAGGCGCCCCATACACCGGTCTACCCTCGGAGATCAAAGAATCTCTATAGGTTGAGAAAACTGGTTTGTCTTCGGCGAACGCCCTATAAATACACGGAACTTTCCACTGATTTGGTAACGAGCTGCCTGTACATCAAGAAAGACCACCAGGACACTTGGAGAAAATAACACGGCCAATTTCTACGAAGATCAAAAGTGAGTTCTTATTCATAATTTTTTGCGTACTGGATAGTCTCATTAAGACCCGCTTAGCGCTTGACTGCACTGTTATTTTACACGCGTATATACATTTGAGAGTGGCTATTGGAACAACGTATTAATTATAGACGTGCTATTTCTATGATACATCTCTTCTAATGTATTGTTTTGTTGTTTTACCAAGTCCGCTTGCTATCAATCGTCAATGTTTTCGACGAACACTCTGTTTCTTTTAAAATTCTATCTGGTGGGTTTATGTAAAGTGTACATATCTTACCGACTCAACCAATCTAGTATACGCGTCATTGGTATCGTATGGCCATCCTCTTTTACCGCTCTATGCAATGCACGATCGCCCGCATACCCCGATCGACTGGACGGTGTGTAATACAATTTACGCAAAATACGATTGACTTTGCATCAATAACTAAGAAACGTATATAAATAATAATTGAGCAACACAACACATTGTATAAGTTATCATAAGTATATTGAAACGTATAGAGAAGAGATAGGGGGTGTACACGTATAGGGATTAGCGCTGACAAATCGAGAATTCAAATATTCGTTCATTGTTCAAACCGAGAGTTCTTAGAGCTAATTCATGGATTTCGTTTTAATACTGTCCAGGAGGTCTGGTTTCCACTCATCAGTCTTTAGTTCAGTGCTACGCCAGTCTTCGCACTGATACTTCATCAGGTACACGGGGTGTACATTCACTGCCGTCTGGCCTTGGATGATGTCTTCAAAGTTGTTCATGACCGCCTTTTCATCAATACGCTGTAGAGCTTCCTCGAAGTATACGTCAGCCATTTCGTCGGGGTCGATCATCAAGCAATCGTGGTGATCTTGGGATGGATCGTCTATTTCACACCCTGCGCATCGTTCACGCGTTATCTCTCTGATCATGGATAAAATCTCTTCTATGTACGCCTTCTTTATAGCGTGCTGTAGAAATTGTTTCCTACGATTGACCATACGTGTGGGCCGAGGATTGACCATGTCATAATCGTCGAAAGCTCCTGCATCACAGGCTTGAATAGTAGACGTCATTTCTTTCAACTCGCAGTCTATGTCTGGAGTTTTGGCTTTCAGAGCACTCCACAAGACAGAGTTTAGTGTGATGCCCACCTTTGTCGGGTAGACTTTCTTGTTGTAGTCGCATTTTCTCCACCTCCTTAAATGTATATGGGATTTACCTTGATACACGTTGTGACTGAGGTAAACGTCATCGTCTAAGTACAGCGGTTCATGCGTCTGCTTATTACGGTTGACGAACACATCTATCGTAGAGGCGTAGAACTTTACATTGTCCCAAGCCTTAGTGGTCATCGTTATACACTTTACGAACTCAGAGTCCGCTACATCTCCGTGCCTGATAATACGTAGTCTTGCCGTACCATTTTCACCGAAGATTTCCGCACACAGGTTGTAAGCCAGAGGAATCATGATTTGCTGCGGGAACGTATACACAAGTGAGTTCGTCGAGAAGTGGTTGATAGCTGAGTTAGAAAACTCTCGCCTTTTATCCTATTACCCGTCTAAGGGTCACGTGATGTTTTTATTGTTAGCTAACAAAGGGGCTGCTAAAAATAGACATTACTGCTAAAAAATAGACACCATACCGCCCTATTTAAACCGGTTAAACTGGTTTTACCGGTTTCTTACGACCGGTTAAACCGGTTTCTTACAACCGGTTAAACCGGTTTCTTACGACCGGTTAAACCGGTTTCTTGCAACCACGCCCTAATTACGTCACACAATGACGTCAAACGCGTCATACTTGACCTACTTTCGTTCTCAATTCTGATTGGTCCACCCACAGCAGGGCCCATATACTACTCGGGTCTTTCGATGTATTTATTAACAAAAGGTATATAATCTAGATATTATACTCGTCGATGGCTATTAAATATTAAATATGAAATTGAGATTAAGCTTAATGTTCCAGTATTTTATACGTTTCTGATTTTCAGAATAGAACATAAGAGATGAAGCTGAATTTGAAGTTCATTCTTTATCACCGAAGCCGACCGGTATTTCACACGGAAACCGGGTTCATTGTTCACGGATTACAGTATATGTTATCGTTATCTTTGCTCCTCCCTTAGTACGTTTTAAAGATGAGGATTGTAAAAATGATACATTTGTCTTTGTGTTCATTTTTTCCGGTGCATGCTGTGGATCGTTCTGAAACCAGTGCAAGTCCGATCGAAGTCCGTTCCATTATGGCGGCCTTGAAGTCCAAAGTGATTCTTAATGTTCTGAGATATGATAAATTCGTTATACATCGCCCTTCCGGGGTAATACGGGATTCGATTTGGTTTCTCTCGCCATATTTTTCCTCGGCTGCGCCTCGGAAAAATATGGCGAGAGAAACCAAATCGAATCCCGTATTACCCCGGAAGGGCGACGTATAACTAATATTGTCAGCTGGAGACAGCTGATATTCGACGAGTGCGGAATACTGTTATAGCCTGTCGGGAGCGACAAATGCTGATGTCACGCCGTGCAGCATACAATAATTTCGTACAATATTTCTTAGTTAACCCTTAAAATATAATTTCTATTCTATACAACCGTAGAAAAAGATGAGCGTTTGCAAATCTTGATCCAAGTCAATTATTAAAAGTTGAACAACTGATATGTCATTAAGATGTAGGCCCCTTTAATATGCGGTACCGTAGAATTCGATGTTTCCAGGCCGATCTGTGTCTTTATCTCTGGTCGTGAAAACAGTAGATGAAGTAACGAATTTATCCTTAAACTATGGTTCAAGACACAAAAAATATCAGAATTTGCCACTTAAGTTGTCGAAATTCATTCAGCTGGCATGTTGGAACGCAAACCAGCAAAGGTGCGTCGAGATCGTGCGTTATTACCTCGCGATGGTGTGATATCGCGTCGAGACAGTTGGCTATTGCAAAAAGTATTCATTTCTTGTGTTATACATTCAACCTCCCCACACCGAATGCTCTGTTTCACAGGTTCACTCCACTATGACTCTGGCTAAGTGAAATAAACATGAGTGTGACTGACATTAAACCAACAGAGGGAGATGATGTTTGCTTCATGGAAAACCCACGCCCACACCGTTAAGTTTGAATCTGACCGAACAACGTCAGTTTCACACATGAGCGAACTACTTTTCATATGCTTTGCCCACCAAAACGGGGAAAATAATCTCTAGATCAATATTTTGAAAACTAGGTCAACAGTTGTATAATACAGAATTGAAGCGTGATCGACAAACATCGCTTTTACTATATGACGTAACTTCCGGAGATGTCCGAAAATTTGGCTGGGAATTATGCTTCAGTGAGGTGGTAGTGATACATTTGTTATCGGCGAGTTACATTTGTGATACATGAGTTACCATCAATCAGGATATTTGCATAACCTCCCGAGGAAGTGCATGGTTCAATTCAAAATGACAGCCATGAGACTGTAACTGAGCACTTTCGTTTTCGTTCTTCAAAATCTTTGCTTTTTTCTGCATAGGCCTTAGTTTACACCAGATAATCATTTTCCAAATTTAGTGGGCAGGTTTTGGAGAAAATTGCGTACATCATACGACCTAATAAATATATAATGTGAGAAGTTTACCTTATTCTAACCGTACCGCAGCTATTTAGAAAGGGAGAATACTCCCCTCCCCGTGTCGTGGAAAACTTCAAAAAACACAGGCCTGGAAGGGCTAAGATCGATTTGCGGTTAACCATTAAACATGATCCTAATCCTCACCCTATGTCAATGATGCTGAAACAATATTGGACATATTATCACATGCGTGTCAACACCGCGTATTTACCTGGGATGTTTTATATGGTGATATATTAATGCTGCAGTGGCCCAGATAATCGATAAGCGCCTGTACCAGCATGTATCTGTATAAATATATGTATGTAATCTTCAGGAGATTTCCTGATAATAATGTGTATTTATTGTTGATACTATAAGGTTCCATTGTTATCTGAGGAGAACAGCATGCTGTTTAAGTCTGTTACATCTTTCATGTAAGTGTCACGAGACAAAGGAGAGGTATAGTCTGTCTGGGTAGAACAATGAGTCCGGCTTTCCGGTGATAAAAGAATTGTAAATATAAACTAACCTCAACGATCGACGTGTTCATACCTTTATCGTTGCGTTGCACTGCTAGTCGTACGAGCCTTATTTCTCAACAGAACCATCCTCGCGAGCCAGTGTATCGATCGATCTGTTAGGATTGCTAGACTGGCTTGATTAGTTACCCATACCAGTTCTGGATATTAGTAGATCAAGGGGTTTCCGCTAAATCAAACCAATCACTGAACGCGCTGAGCTAACTGATCACGCCAATCCGCTGCGAGGTACGGGATATGACAGTTTTGAATTTCATCGCGGACCAACCTGCTTTGATGTCAGGTTGAAATCGACATCTGGACTTGAAGATGAAGATGCACCAGAACCAGAAAGTTTAATTATGTTGTCCTTCAAGTTCAATTTCTGGTTCTGGTTATCCAATGAAAGCGTGACAGCATCATCATACACTGAAAGAATGGCCAGACATCAAATATTTGAATGTCCAAAACTGATTTTGTTTCAGAATGTATCATTATTAGGCATTGGAGTCAAAACATAGTAAACTAGTTGTGTGTCTAATTGTTGCTCGTATGTCTTTCTATTTCGTGAAGTTGTTGTGAGTTTCATGTTGAAGTATTGAACCATCTGTTTTTCGAATATTCTTCAAAATCTGCATAACAGGATTTACTCTATCAGCCTCATGGGCATTCCACATTCTGGCTCGGTCTTTAATAGTTATTCTAAGATTCTCACCAAAGTCGATGGTGTCTCTGTTTTAAATAATGTTAGTGATGATCTCCCTAGTATAATCCGTGGCGTGTCCTACTCCTCCTCCTCCTCCTCCTCCTCCTCCTCCTCCTCCGCTTTACTCACTGTACAGCGAGTCGCATAGGTGTGGCGCGGGATAGGGTGGGACGAGAGACCTGGGGTTTTCGCTACCTGAGATTCCATGGGCCAGGCTTGCACCCTACAGTAGAATGGGTCGACTGCGCATGCGCGATGAGTAGTAGTATAGAAGGGCACGCGATCTCCCTATCCCTATAGGTGTGGTATGTGGAATGTGGTATGTGGTATGTGGAAGTTTGTCAGTTACTTGCCGACGGGTGGTGGTTCTCTCCGGGTACTCCGGCTTCTTCCACCAACAGAACTGACTGTCACCATATGAGTGGAACAAACTTGAGTGTGACATTAAGCCACACCCCCCCCCCACACCCCCGTTTTAAATAATGTCAGTGATGATTAAAATTAAAGCCATTCAAGTTTTGGATGATAGTTTCTGGACAACGAAACCGCTGGTAAACAGTATCACTCCTCATGTTAGTATGATATCTCACAGAGCAAGGCGTTCTGCTATGGAACAGCCCTATCGAGATGATGACTGTGTGATTTCCCATGAATACACAGTCCTATTATTATCCATAACTTCAGAAGAAATGTGAAGGAAATCGCAATTCGTAACACTACCTCACCTGCCTTATACGAATATATGCACACCGCACAACACTGGTTGTTTTATATTCAATTACTGTATACCTGAATGAATGACAACACTCACAATACTATTTATTATAATATTACATGTTTCATTCACTGATTATAGCGCCTATGGTTATAACATCATGAATATCCTGCTGACATTTCAGCCCCTAATTATATCTGGGCCTGTAGTTGGGCTTCATGTCCGTTGTCTCTCAATTAATACATTAGGTAACCCGAGGCAGTGAACTGGTTGCATTTGAATATTTGTTCACCAGGGAAATTGAGCATTAAGTTAATTTCCAATAGTCACTTGGATTATTATATCGGGCAAATAATGTGATGAATACGTCCGGGGTCCCAGGTACTCCGGTTCGCATGTGACCATAGAGAATGGTAGGCGAGAAAGCTTGTTATAGTAGCAACAATATGAATGATTATATTGATTTTGCAGACCAGCCAATAGTATAGACATATATGTCACCTCCACCCCCTACCTCCCCCCCACCCACGCACACAATGAAAAGTTTTACAAACAATGTTTGTTTTTCTGAAAGTCTATCATATATCGAGCTCAATGGCATTGGTTCACACTCTGGCTGTTGGGTCGTTTGACATATATGGGTCTTTGAAATACAGACACATGGCAGTGTGGCTAACATCACAGGACCTACGAAGTAGGGTAGGCATTAGGACTCCGACGCGCACTGAACTCTTGAAAATCTCCCCGCCCCAAGTTAAAATCCTGCCTGTATTAAGAGGGACACTTCCCAAGTCAGAGTCACCAGAGATTTTCTTCAAAAATCACCAGAAAGTTTCATCAGAAGTAGGTCAGCTCAGAACCTGCTGGTAACAGTCCCCTAATGCACCTTCATGCCAAAAATCAAGGTTCTATTGTCAGCGGTTCCCCTTATTTTGCCGACGAAAGGATTCGGATGGACTCACTCACTCACTCACTCACTGACTACCGGACAATTTGCAGATGGTAGCCTACTTCGTAGGAATTAGGGTTAATTCTGGAATGCAGTATAGTAGTGTTAGGAAAGCATTATTGAATAAGTCCTAATTCTTCCAGCTATGGAAATATTTGGAAATATGCCGTCAGTAGACTTCTTGTCAGTATGTCGGTATCGTTTTCACCGCCCTTGTTATGTTGCGCTTAACAAATTATATCAGTAGAATGAATATATGATTGCCTAACTTGATATTGAATAAAAAAGAAAGTTAAACGAAAGTAAAAATGACGACATGGCGACATCATAACTTGATAACTTTGATTAGAATGGCATTTTATGTCAAGTTCACGGTCGAAGTTATAAACAAATGCGTTATGGTTCCTCAATTTACCTCGAATGATATTAAAATTGCATCACCTTTTTTCTCGCCGAGAAAACATACGAGATGTCAGCATAACGTAAGGGTATATTTTCCGGCTCTACATGACATAAATATCCCAGTGTGGAGCGCTTTAGATAAACTCAAAATAAAGAAAGCGACTACTGCAATTCGATACATGATGTGTTCTCTTAGCTTTCAAAGACAACTGACTTCATCCTCAGAGAACAGCAAAAACACTGAGAGGCTTATATACATGCATGGTATTATTTGCATGGGCTCCAATTTCTGATATGGGCGTGTTGATACAAAATGCACCGAACATTGATGATGATACTCTGAACGATATCATATGTTTGATATCTGTATGTTAGGAATTGTCACAGGAGCACAATAAAAACGGCTTGATTTAGTTAATGCCTCCCGAGGATCTTACATCTCCCGACATTCAGTTCAGTATGTTATCATTGCATCACGACACACAAGTCTCCAAGTGTTTAAACGAAAAGTTAAATGATTTAGTGAAAGCAGATGGTCACAGATTTCACCAAATGTTACCCCCGACAAACCAATAGGCTTCATTGGTTCAACATGAGTAGCCTACATGTCCGTGTTGTAATAAGGTTCCTTGAACTGAAACTAAAATATCATGGGCATGGAGAGTCTTTCATTACGGGCGAGGTTACATTATTTGGGGGGAGGGGGAGGGGGAGGGGAGTATCTCGATCGATTATTTTCCGCGTGAACATTATACAATATTTGACATCACTGTGTCATCATCATAGCTACTGTTTCGTTTTAAACTCATTTCATATTAGTCGATGGAATACATTCTTGTAGGGTTATTTGAATTATGGCTTATATAACATATTTCACGCGTGAAAGATTCATATCTCAAAAGGTAATGTTTTTTTGGTGATGTGACAAACACACAGAAAGCTCAAAATCGTGAAATCGTTTTAAGGAAGCCCTATATGGCCTAAGGTAAACTTGTTGGGAAGTTTCAGTAACGGTATCCGGGCACCTGATTCTAATATCAAATATTGCGAGGACAGAGACAATAACGTTGTTGGACGTTGTATGGTATCGTCACTATGCTATTGGATCTTTCCAGCTTGTGTTTCCCTGATTTCGTGTAATTGACGTATATACAAACAGTCTGGGTTATTCAATCATAAGAGTATCACGATGAACCTTTACAGACACTCTGTCAATAAGCCAATGCAGACAATAAGCCAGTGCATTAAACCCGGAAGATATCCCGTTGCCCTATAAAACTTCATTACTGAGTGAAGATTCCAGGAATTGACTTGATTCTCTTCAGCATGATGACATCCTCATCGATTCTAAGAAATATGATCGTCTTAGTAATCTGCTGAAGAGTACGTCTGGCCTCAAAGAATCTGACATCATATATTATATATATAGAATGATGGCACGGACTGAACAATGGTTGAACAAAGTTACGATCGATTTACTGACTATACACGTTTGTCAATTCATGAGTCCTTATGGTATCAGTTATGACTTCTTACTGAGTGGGTAGGTTGTTAAAGGAAGCAAAAGACACACACTATGATCCAGTGTGTACGCATATGGACGAATATCCTGACCATTTATCAGAATGGAAGACTTGCACTGTACGAACTATCGAATCAGATTCTGGGATATGCCATGGGTAAGATTGTAAACACGGAGAAGAGGATCTGACAGCCAATTTCTGGGTCAATAATTAGTATACTTTAGTTAATTTGTTTCCTGTAAGAGTAAAAATGTTGTCAAAAGTTTTCGGTAGTGCCGAAAAGACATCACGAAGTTGAAATCGATAAATAATATTCACGGTCATGCATTCTGTTGGCATATTCAAGGCATTATCCATGAATAAGGTTATCCTAGATTTAGCAAGCACTGGATGAGCGCAAAGGCCTTCGTCGAGGCAATGGGGTCCGACGAGGCAATAGGGTAGGTGAATACATCACTGAATAACGTAAGGCGGATGAAAAGCTCAAGTTTGCATTTGTTGGACGTTAACTTCACTAATCTAATTAACCTGGGATTGAGGGTTCCCCACTAGCATGTGCAGTCAGGGATGTGGAAGTCACCTTCCCCGCAAATAATTTTTGCCTGATTTCACGTGTTTAAAATATTGGGGCATGGAATAGAGTATATGGATGGACAACCTGGAATACTGTTTGGATGGACAACTTGGAATACTGCTTGTGACACTAGACCCCCTTCCCACCCCACCTCCCTCTGAGAGGACCTCCCAGCTCCCACCCAAATCAACAAGTTAGCGGCAGAAATGAGACCCTGTGTGCCTTGTACCAACTTGCTTGTGATTTTGTGCTATAGGCCCTACACATCAACACTTCATATTTTGTATGTGTATGTATAGCATCATCATTGACAGAATCTTCTACAAAACACACCTGTTTGTACCGACGCTCCGTTCTGATATGTCTCATCACAATGTGATGAGGATTCAATGCGCTCGATATAATTTTGTATACTGGTGTTACAGGTCACCTTCACCATACTGTATTAATGACCAATGGCCAATTACGGCGGTGTACACCATCCATCATACATAGATGTAAGAATACTGATGAGCGATACGTATTTGATATTTAGAACACGATACTTGCCGGTCCAATTGAAAGCTGTTGCTGATATCATCAAATATATAATGGTAACATTAAATACTTAAAGATATCATCGAATCATTTAGTGATATCAGCAAATCATTTGCTTATATCACGAAAGGTTTTGCTGATATCAGGTAAATATTTGCTGATATCAGCAAATACGCTTTACTTGTTGTTTTCACAGTGGAGTGAGCTTCTGAAACGGAAGCACACGCCGAGGGGAGGTTACACCATCACAGATTGTCTCAAACAGCATAATAACAAAAGGTAAGACTGTTTCACTAAATACAGACGTCCGACATTTATTAGGCAGTAGTCATCCATACAGAATTTCTCCGTCGTTAAGCAAAATTCTTGTTCGTATGATTATTTGCACCAAATATCAAAAAGGGCACCGAATAAAATTTCCATAAAGTTAAGCTAGTGTCGTATAAGAGAAATGATGGTCAACAGTTTTCATTAATGCCATGTCTATATCATCGAAAATGTGTTTAAATTACGGTTTGAGGTACAAGAAGTCGGTAAAAGTGAGATCGTCCTATTCAAATGCATAAACTCTCTGAATTTTGGCATGTACATGTATAATCGCAACATAATCCATCTCGGTTTGTCAGACTAGCGAACCAAAACAAGAATCCCAAAGCCATATTAATGAGTAGAACGAAATGTAATTGTAGAATTCCCAAATGCTGTGTGAATTTTTTCCAAGAATATTGTTAAATTCATTATTGAGGAACGCCTTGACTCGTTTGATGAAATAAAGACGAAGGCACAAGATATGGTGTGAATTGTCGACACCGGCCAGGCATATACCACACTGACTGGCTTACCAAGACAACATTGCGATAGGATCCGATAGGAGGTGCGAAAGAGATATATAGTCGTATGCTACGTGTGCGACGTGCATGTGCCACACCCCACAAGCTGACATGAACGTTAGAGCCACAAAAGTCACGGCAAGTGTATTCAAAACCGCCATGTCCCCGTTTGTAGACCTGGACAAGTTACTGTTTATGTCAAGCCGGATTCCTTCAATGCTACTTAGTTATGTCATGAGTTGGCTGCGAACGTACAGACTCCTTTAAAAAATGGCAATCGATTGTGTTGTTTTACATGTCCATCGCCAATGCGTATAGTTTTGCATGTTTTGAAGTTTTAGTTGTATCGATCGCTCGATTAATTCGACCGTTCCTTTATTTATTTGATTTTACATATTCCCACATGTGTATGTTACATATCCAAAATCTCTTTAGTCCAGTAGCAATAACGGTTGCTACAATGCGGTTCGTGCCAGTACAAAAGCATGACAGAAAATCGCCCTCGTTTAAGTTATCAGCACGACATGCTCTCTAAAAAAAGTTGAGTGAAATTTCACTCAAGTAAGACTGGAAATTCATCCCACTCAATACTTGAGTGAATTTTCACTCAACTTGAGTTACTTTTCACTCAACTTGAGTTAATTGCACTCAAATTGAGTGACATTCACTCAAGCATAAGAGTGGAAATTCATCCCACTCAAATTGAGTGAACTTGAGTGGTTTTAACTCAAGTTGAGTGAAAAGTAACTCAAGTTTGAGTGGATTGGTACATTTCACTCAAACTTGAGTGGAACAGTTCACTCAAGATTTTTGAGAGAGTGGAGTGAAATCGGGTTAATCCATTCTGTTCATAAGACAGAGCTTGACAACCCAATAAATAACAAGGGAGTAAAGCATTATGTGATAATTTGCTTTTCAACTGCAACCTAAGAAAGATGACAAAGATAATACTTTTTTCTCGAAAACGCTTTTTTTTCCTTTATGTTATATATGATAATCAAGGGATATATTCTGTGAAGCATTAACGTAAATATAACCAAAAAAACCCCACACATTTGGTTATTCGAGTAACCGGATATAAGACAATCATTAAAATCGCTTACACATAATTCCGCCCCATGGGTCTGATTAGCAACCGTGCCCCAAAGTTATTCCAATCGTAGCTAAGTGGATAGAAAAATGGAATGTTGAGGTGGAGCTGGAAAAATCTCCAAGTGTCCGAATCTGACCTGAGGCATCCTCTGGGAAGACATCGGGACATGGAAAGGCTCTCATCAACTATCACCAGTCTTGACTATTAGCATGACAGAAGTGGCAGAAGTTTCATTTCAAAATATCTTTATACCTTTACTTAAATCGGTTATCTAATCGTTGATCTAACCTACATTTCATGAAGCGTATTTTGTTTTGACGCGGATACTCTGCAATCCGACATAGAACAATATTGAAATCAGAAATTATCACTGTTTACAATTCACTAAATCTACAGTATTAGGATGTAAAGCTCCTTTTTGAGTTTCTTAGCGAAACTGCTCACCTAAACAGATTTATATAGTTTTATCATTCATAAGTACTATAAATGGTATGCTGTTTATAGAGAGCAAATCTTGTAACAGGCATCGAGATACGAACACGAACCTCCACTGTTCCATCACAATAACGCCCTCATTATATCGGTGAATGTATTGGTAAGACTTGTTTTCAAGCGATCAAGTTTTTATGCCAGTTATGTCCATGCCATGTACATCCCCACTCACTGTGCTGTATTCTCAATCTAGCTTTAGTCTAATAAATATTACACGTATAGTATGTCTAATACAGACAGCTTCCATCCTGTTAGCATGTGCGGCTCATAACGAATGCCCTTAAGTAACCAATTGACTAGATCCGGTGGCTTAGATTTAACGATCCCATCTGCCATGTTTTTGTTCCTTCCTGAATGAAGGTGCTCGTGTTTGCGCTCATTCTCTAGAAAGTATAAAAAATCATAAACTTTACGTTCTTTTAATTCATACGATGTTCCTATATGCTGGTATAACACAAAATGACGCCATTCCAAAATATTTTCCTTCGTGTCCGTGTATGTGGCTGAGTTATTCAATCAGGAATACATCGTAATTACCGTGTGAAGAGTCCAAGATGTGCTCTGATCCTGTTCAGCATGATGACATCCTGATCGGTTCTGAGAAATATGATCGCCTTGGGGAAGATCTAATGAAGGCGTCTTAAGGGCGCCAAACGTTCTGCCATCAGATATACAGAAATATTGACAGAAAATGAACAATGGTTTCACCAAGTTACAATCAATTTACTGACAATACATCGTAGCATTCTTGCGAAGGACAAAAGGCACACACAATGATGTAGTGTCTCCGCATATTAACGCCACTACGACGTAATATAGACGAAACTTCGACGGTAATTTACTAAATACACGTACAACCGACATGTGTAGGTCTTAGTTTCGATCAGCTACAATGTATTGTTTTACAGCACATCTCGCGAGGATCTGTGAGAAATGGTCCTCACCAACAGAAACCACGTCACAGTGGAGTGAGCTTCTGAAACGGAAGCACACGCCAAGGGGAGGTTACACCATCACAGATTGTCTCAAACAGCAAAATAAAAAAAAAATTGAGACCGGCTCACTAAGTACAAACGTCCGACCCGACATTCATTAGGTAGTAGTCATCCATAGAAAATTTTTCCGTCGATTATCCAAATTCTTGTTCGTATGATTATTAGCCCAAAATATGAAAAAAGGGCACCGAATAAATTTTCTATCAACTTAAGCTAGTGTAAGGGTGTAAGAGAAATAATGGTTAAAAGTTTTCAGTAATACCGAAAAGATATCTCGAAGCCATGCCTATATCATCGGACAAGTGTTTACATTACGGTTTGAGGGACAGACAAACATAACTGAGGTACAAGAATCCGGTAAAGTTGAGATCGGCCTATTCAGATGCATAAACTCTCTTCACTTTGGCATGTACATGTATCGTAGTAACATAACCCATCTCGGTTTGTCAGATTAGCTAACCAAAACAAGAATCCCAAACTCATATTAATGAGTAGAACGAAATGTAATTATAGAATTCCCAATTGCTGTATATGAATTTGTTTCATGAATATCGCTGAATTCATTAATGAGGAAAGCCTTGACTCGTGTAATGAAATGAACACCATGGCCCTAGATATGGTGTGAATGGTTGACACCGGGCAGACATATACCACACTGACTGGCGTATCAAGAGAACGTTGCGATACGATGCAAAATTGTCGGAAGGCGGTTCGACAGGGATAGTCGTATGCTTTGTGTGCCCCGTGCATATGCCACACCCCACCAGCTGACATGACTGTTGGCGCCACAAAAGTACTCAGGACCGCGATGTCCCTGTTTGTAGACCTGGACAATTTAGTTTTTATGTCAAACCTGTAGTCTATGGGCTTACGTAATATTTTCCAGATTTGTCATTTTTTCGGGGAGATTCTTGGCACTCATGTCTAAACACATCTAGAAAGTTCGCTGATTAAGAAAAGAATGGGTGCCAGTTTTTGCATTAACATTTGGGACCTCCATTTTGAATTTCAAAATGGCCATCATCGAAAATCATTTTTTAAACATAATTGCCAATTATTCATTCAAATGTCATCCAATATTTGTTTCATTTTATCTAAACTCTTATAAAGGGGCCAACCATTCATTGGAAACAAAATAAGAACACTATAAATACTCTAAATTAGCAAAAATCCAAGATGGTCACCAGATTTCAGGATTTGTTTACGTAGCCCCATATAGTCCCATACTAGGGGTATAGGACCAATGTTTGTCCCACTGGGAAACGTACTTCTAGACATTTGCGGTATGGTTGTTTTGATTTGTTTTGTCTCGTCAAGACAAACATGATAGGAAGTGTCCCGGCACGAAACGGTGAAATTTTTGAAAAAAAGTTTGAGGTCTGTCTATAGCCCCATATAGACCCATATACTGGGGTATAAGCCCAATGTATGTATAAATCCATACTGGGTGGACGTGTTGGAGTCTAGGTGAGTCCCTGGTGGTCCAATGGTGTCGTATGAGGTCTTATTTTGAAGCTCTCATGCAGGAGCACTACACTAATAATTCGTACGTTGTCAATAATCGGCGCATGCGCAGCCTGGCCGTAGTATAGAAAGCAGGCATTTTTGGGGGTGTGTGTGGGTGTGTTTGGGTTAGAGATGGGCTATTCACGGTTCGAATGGGTCGTGTGAGGTATCCATGTGAAGCCTATGTAATGAAGCATCTGGTGGCGTGGATGTGGGGTAGAAATATGGTCATTCTGCGCATGCGCAGTCTGGCCGTAGTATAGAAAGCAGGCATTTTGGGGGGTATGTGGGTGTGTGTTTGGGGTAGAGATGACCGCTATGGGTCCGAATGGGTCGTGGAAGGTGTCAAAGTGAAGCTTGTGTGGGTTAGAGTCAGAATGGTGTGTTTTCAAATGCAAGTCGCGTCAATCTGCGCATGCGCAGTTGGTTGTAGTAAGTAAAGTGGCCATTTTGGGGCAGTGAAGGAAGGTATTTGGTGTAGAGAGGGACCATCCTTGGTCCGAATGCGTCGTGTGAGGTGTCATTTTGTAGCTCTTGGGGTGTAGACCCCAATTTGAGGGATGTTCACGTCATCTGTTACGTCATTGGTGACGTCATCAGTACGAGTAGTAGCCAAAGTGGACATTTTGGGGCAGTGAAAGGAAGGTATTTGGTGTAGAGAGGGACCATCCTTGGTCCGAATGCGTCGTATGAGGTGTCATATTGTAGCAACGCCCGCCAACGCCAAGCTTAACGCTTCAACGCCCTGGTGAAATAGCTCAGAAATTCTGATTTTCTAGATATTCCATGTAATTGTCACTAATTCTTCGAAATGCAGTGACGCCCGTCAACGCTTGTAGTTATGCCTTAACGCTCTAACATAACGCCTTGACGCCATGATATAGACCGGAGAGAGAACAACAACAACAAAAACAAGGATGACACATGAGAGAACAACAACAACAAGAAGTTTTTTCATATAGTTTATTTTCCCCAATGTTACATCATACCCACGCTGGGGGAGCCGCGTTGGGTATGTTTACAACTCAAAAAGACTCTTGCCCAATCAGAGGCCACCATTTGCATCTATCATATTCGTTCCTGTCCGTTAGATGTAGTCTTGTCCAATCAGAAGTCGCCATTTCAGCAAGTTCCATCTTCGGCCATGTTCGCTCTGAACCGTTTATTCTAATCATCGTCGGACAGGCCTGGATATTCTTCGGGCAGCATGTCCTGAAACAGTTGTTTGCGCATTCTGATCGCATTTTCCAGGGCCACGGTGGGTGGTAGCCCCATAGCCTCTTCCAAGTGACGCTTGGCCTTCATGATGGACCTGTGCGTGGGGTCGCCTTTCATTTCAAGCGGTAGTAAGGTATACTGTTCATAGATCGCCATGGCTGTTTTCCTGATGCGGGGGCGCATTTGGGTGTACGTCTGTTGTAAATTATCCTCTCCGGCGTCCTCGATCGCTGCAGCGTAAGTATTGATGGCTGCTGTCACAATACGATCCCAGAAGGTAGGTTCTGCCTCACTTTCCACGGACGTATGCTGACTATCTGAGGTCAAGCTCTCCGTATCACTAGATAGACTCTCAGCAATCTCTGTTTCGGTATCAGTCGATACACTCTCAGCAGTCTCTGTATCAGCATCCCCTCAACGGACTCCTCGAGTCTTCAATCCCATGTATATTGTTCTGGTGTCGCATCATATCGTAATGTCTGGTGAACGTGCGTTCGCACTCAGAGCAAGTATAAGTCATGTTGACGGTTGAACGTCGACTGTGCGTGTTTTTGGAAATACGCTCGCTTTTATAGACAGTAACGCCCGTCAACCTTTAGCTTAACGCTTCAACGGCCTGGCGAATTAGCTCAGAAGCTCTGATTTCCATGGAATTGACACCAATTCATCGAAATGCAGCGACGCCCGTCAAAGCCCGTCGTTACGCCTTAACGCCCGTCTCAACGCCCGTCAACGCCCAGCTTAACGCTTCAACGCCCTGGTGAACTAGCTCAGATTTTCATGGAATTTATTTGGTTCACATTGGATATGCATTATTACATACTGTGAGCAGAAAATATTTGTCATATACCAGTAGTCCGTGAGCTACTGGGGCTCACCTTGCACCCCCCCCCCCCCCACTACAGACCGAAACTATGTTTTTTATGTGCTTTAGGACATGTCAAATAAGAAACAATTTGTTAACAGTCGATAAACTGGGACTCACTACCCTTTTAATCACTTTGAAATTACTCCTGTGTTAATAAGTACAATTTTTGTGACAATAGGGGGTAGGGTTACAAGAATAGTCTTATCTTCCATAATTATTATCCAATCTTTATAATGTTGGCCACATATTATTCAGCATTGATTGCTGCATCGAATATTTACAAGATAATATCACTATTTGTTGGGTATGACATCACACAGGGACCATACATACAAAAGTAGGAGTAGTAGCGAAAGCTGGCGTTTTGGGGTGCGTGAGGGTGTGCTTGAGCGATTGAGGGACCATTCTTGGTTCGAATGCGTCGGGTGAGGTGTCAAAGTGAAGCCCTCGGTATGTAGACCACGGCTTGAGGGATCTCCACATGATCTGTGATGTCATTGGTGACGTCATCAGTAGGAGTAGTAGACAAAGTAGGCATTTTGAGGATGCGGAGGAAGGTTTTTGGGGTAGAGATGGACCATCCGTGGTCTAAATGGACCGTGTGGGGGTGTCCCTCTGCATCTACACGCAGAGAGTTACAAGATGATACCCCACACGGTCCATTTAGACCACAGATGGTGAGGTATTTATACAATCATTTCAAAATATCTTTATGCCGTTAATTAAATCGGTTACCCTTGTTGATCTAACCAATATTCCACGAAGCGTATGTTTCTTGTATGCGGTTATTCTCCATTCCGACATGGACAAATATTGAGATTAAAAGTAATCGCTGTTTGCGATTAACTAAATCTCCAGTATTGAGTTGAAAAAAGCTCCTTTGCGACTTTCTTTGCTAAACTGTTCACCTGAAGAGATTTATATAGGTTTGCCATTCACCGGTATTTTAAATGGTATGCAGTTTATAGAGAGCTGGCATAACATTGTTTCTTGTACACGAATAATCTCCATTCCGATATAGAAAAATATTGAAATTAAAAGTAATCGCTGTTCGACACTTCACTAAATCTCCGGTATTGATTTAATAAAGCTCCTTTGTGAGTTTCTTAGCTGACGTGTTCAACTAAAGAGATTTATATAGGTTTGCCATTCACGAGTACTATAAATTGTATGCAGTTTATAGAGAGCTGGCATATCAGTATTTCGGCATATCTTGTAACAGGCATTATAAAGCAAATACTCTCTCCAACGTCGTACCTCCGCCGTTTCATCACAATAACGCCCACTTATCGGTGGATTTATTGGTAAGACATGCTTTCAAGCGACCTAGCCTTCGTGCCAATTATCTCCATGCAATGTACATATTCACCCACTGTGCAGTACTATCAATTTAGCTTAGTCAAGACACGTACTAGTCTGTCTAATACAGACAGCTTCGATCCTCTTAGCATGTGCGGATCATAACGATTGACCTTGAGTAAGAGACTGTCTAGGCCTGGTGGCTTAGATTTAACCGTCCCACCAGCCATGTTTTTTGTTTCTTCCTGGATAAAGGTGTTCGTGTTTGCAATGTTTGGGCTCATTCATTCGAAAGATTAAAAAAAAAATCATAAGCATGAATTCATACGTCGTTCTCATATGCTGGAATAACATAAAATGACGCCATTTCAAAATTCTCTCATTCAGATCCATGTTTGCGGCCAGCTATGGAGGACAGTGACTGGAACATTCGGACTGCATAGTTTTAATGGTGACCGCTGGTATATAACAAATGCTAATATACTTGAATTACTGTGAAGAAAATCACACAGACCGTGCACTGAGCAGGCAATAATTATTCCTTTCAGTCACATACATCTAGCAAGGTATAGCAACGAAAATGGCTGCCCATCTTCACTGGTGACGGGGATAATTTTATACCCTATCGTATACAGTCCGACTCGGCAAACTTGGACATCTGTTGTGAAGTAGAACGAGCTCCATCCAAAAAGATGGGCTGTATAAAATGATAAAAAGGGGGCTGGGTGTATTTGCTTTGTTCTAATCAATATATGACATGGCAAATTTGTACCTATATATTCTCGTAACAGATTTGTACGGCATCTCGAGCAAGGTCTGCACCGCATTAGCAAGCCAGACTCGACAACCGGTCAATCCGGCACAATAATATTAAAAAAAGCCCCAAAACTAAACCACACACACACAGATGCTATGGTCGCGATTCGAAGAACAAATGTTCTCTAACTCAACCATGAACTCAAGTTGAGGGTAACTTAGAGTAAAAATAATAAGCTTCGGGAATTTGCAGTTATTTCCGCTAATCTCGACAAAATCCTTCCTTGGAGTTTTGGGCATAAGGCAATGGAAAAATTTGTTAAACTTAAGTTTTTGTTCTGGCAAAAAGAAGTCATAGAATTGAAGTGCTAAGATGGCATTGAATGAATAATGATATAAAGCGACATTCGAATGAATAATGTGATGCGGTAATGATGTATTGAATAATGTGATACGGTGATATTGACAGCACTTACTGGGTTGTTTGGGGTCACGGGAATACATGTACCTGAAATATCCTCTGAGTTTTCGCGATAAAAAATATTTTAACTTCATAAACATATGCCAGTGAAGTAAACAGTAAATGAATAATTAATTCATGACTTATCTGATCAATTGTAGCGTGTAGTTGAAAATAATAATGCCATTTGCTTCCAAAGTTTCCAAAATAGCACGCTCACTGGTATTGCCGACATGTTAATCTGTGGGTCTCACAATGCTCTGAACGCGAAGATAAAAGCACCGATAAACATAAGAAATATGTCAAAGATTAGTTCTTAGTAGCAAATGTCTGATACCAAGATTTATCCGAAAATATCCATTATCTTGGAAATTACAACCTCTAGAAAACGCCCAAAATATAGCTTTGACCCGTAAATCTTCCGCAACGACGACGGTTTATTTCTGATATCCTAGTCACGACAATCTGACAGTAATTAACCGTCAGCCTAGCGGATGGGTTAAAAGGAAAACACTGTTTGTCCGGTCAAGGGTTTGCCAAGCTGAGCAAGCAAGAGTAATAAGAAATCAGGAGACTGCCAGCCAGTAGTTTTCCCCGAACGATAACAAACCATATTATGGTTTCCATAATGGCAGTTCCACATTGGTTTGTTGCCAGAGGGTTCACCGAAACTTTAAATGAAAATGATTTATATGCAGAAAATCGGAGAATTTCTGGCAATTTAAGTCGCAATGGGAAATATATCTATACTATTTAACCCTCATGAATCATAATCGCTGTTCCCGAAAGAGGTCATTTATTTTTTAATAAAACCGTTGATCTTTGCCAAGTACGGCATGCCGCGACGCAGATCTTTGTGGAACGATCCGTCTTGCGATATCTCGGCCATTCGTGGGAAATTTTGAGTCACTGCATCATTCCCCTGGGCGAGAGCTTATTATTTATAGTGATTTCTATGCTTTTATTTCTTTGTCAGAAAGAGCGGAATAAGCAAGAAAAAACTATTCTATTATCAACTCTCGTCCACAAAAACGACTCGGCAAAGAGACTACGAGATCTATTAAAAACTTTTTTCCAGCGATAAATTCTCTATGTGGCTTATCAACCCATAGAAAATAAAAACAAAATACAGTCTTCATCAATATGGTTGGTCCATCGAGTATTGACCAATCAAAAGTTTTCTCGAAATATGATATTTTGTGAATATTTGCCTATAAATTCGTGAATCTTAAAAAACGTGTCCTGATTTTCCCTAGATTTGATCCGCAATCTATATGTACCCGCATTGGAACTCTTGGTGTGCCAAAACAGTTGCTCTATCGTTAATATAGATTACAACACATATAAGGGAAGTGGGAAGAAGTGCCGACATACTGATTGCGTCACATGACTTCACAGAATAGTCTTTTGGTAAACCTATTCTAAAGCATATACCAAGAATCTAACGATTCGTGATATGTGTTGTATCACATACTGGGAATATCAATGTCAGTCAGCGGGCATAATTCTCTCGAAGAAATGACATCATCCTTCTTACAACAGCGTTAACTTTCCACATCAGCAAATTACGTTTAGAATGACAAAGGATTTTGAATATTTACTCCATCGTAATAAAGAATTTGTTTGGCAGTATTCTGCTCTTGTCCATTACAGTGGAAGTCTTGGTGAAATGCACATAGCAGAACGGTCGAATTGATAGCTAAGGCCTGGTACGCAAGAACCAGGTTTCCTTGGCAAGTGAGACCAAATTTGTGGAAGACTTTTACGGCCATTCGATATATCCTACTCCGGTACGGTCATTGTCTATGATACAGGCTTGTAAGCAAGCTAATGACCAATATAAATTTCCATAAATTTAGTCTTACTTGTCAAGGAAAACTGACTGTATACCAGGCCTAACCTTGGAATTATCTTTGCTTCACGAGATAGTGGGTAGTAAAACACAACCACCATGCAATTAAATGCGCCCCTTTATGGGCGTGTGAGTCTGCATGCTACGCGAAATGTGGAGACAGACCGCGTTTATCTGTGAGTTGGTGTGGTGTTATATAGCTATGCGGACAGAAAAGCGTTGTATTATATATTCCATTTTCTTGTCTGGCCTCCTCTTCGATCAGCTCTTGCTGACTAAAATTCCCGATAACGTTAACGGCTTTCGTTTCTAAAATCAATTAAATTCAATATTTGATTACTTCCACTGAATCTCAGCTCATTCTTGATTTGAAAATGGGCACAATATAGACGATTTCTTGTATATTGACCATGTAATGAGGAGGATACCCCATTCCATGTTAAATATACCAAGGGCATATATGTTTTATCAATTGAAAGGAGAGGTAATACTGCAAAGTTGCACTTATTCCATAACATTTAATAAATACAATTCAATTTCATACTATATTTAGGACATGGGACACTGCACGCTTAAAATTAAAGTGCTGAAACTTACTCGAAAAGAGTTGAAATAACCCTTGAAGTGTGTCCACAGGGAGGGAAACTGTAAGGAATTGTCATTTCTGTCATTTTTCATCATCTATTAAAGTCGCTACACTAAGCGGCTAGTAAACGACGGAAAATTATTATATGACTGGTGATTTTGGTTTGGAAAGACGATCAGCCGATGTATTGGTCTACGGTACTGCATGCAACACAAAATATTATTACGGAGCGTACCGCTGTACCGCGACTTTTACACACATCGTCGAATGTTCTTTTCAAGGCAGCAAAAGTCTTCGTCCAGCATTGCTACATTCTCGTTCCAGACAGCAATGTATTTTAACAGACAACAGAATGCTATAAAACGCAACAATTAACAGCACTAAACTTCGAGTAAAATTGATTCCGTTCCATCTGATTGCGGCTCGACATACAACAATCATGCCGTCATACACTGTCTTTGAAAAGGCAGCTGAATTTGACGTGCTGGCTGATTTAAGTGTTTCATTGTCTGGCTAAATCCAAGGACGAATGCAGTGGAAATGAACATGACTTGGATTGGACGAAACATTCGACAACAAAAGACAACGGCTTCTGTTGAAAGATCACGCTCGATTAAGAATCGTATTAATGGACGAGAGCAGAATACTGCCGAATAAATTCTATATTACGATTCGAAATCGTTTGTCATACTAAAAGTAATATGGTAATGTTGAAAGTCAACGCTGTTGTAAGAACCGTAATAATGGCTGTCTTTTTCGAATTCCGGACGATTTGTGGTCATTGGTCGCTCATTGTGAGCGTCGTAGCGGGATATTGTCTGATGTTTTCACAAACGCAGCCTTCGATTGCATTGAGCACATACGGTAAAGATGTCTTGACACTAATAATCAATCACCTTTATGATGTTCAAATCTGAGTAATGGGAAATGGTTTCAAAATGCGAATCTATCGTGCCGGTTATTTTTGTCAATTATTGTCCTGCGTTGCGCCAGCCCAAACGATGATGTTCCTTTGCGATAAATACACGCCTTGCCTGTCGTCTAAAAATAGCAAAAACCGCCACGTTTCCTTCCCATAGTGCAATGCGAACCACGAGTAAACTTTTGCTTCACGCATGCTGCAAGTATAGGCACGGACTGAAAATTGATTATTTCAAAGGATTTTTTACATGATTTTATCAAACTTCTTTCACACTAGAACAGTTCAGTGACATTTCAGGTCCCTGTTAGCTTCTGACCAACTGGTCTCTGGTCTATAAACAAACTTATGACGGTGATTTTCCCGAGACCCATGTTGAAGGCATTGCTGTATCTGAATCTTGATCCCGAAAAAGGGGCAATAACTCTTCTTTTTTTTTCACTTTCAGACGACCGGTAAGTCGTGTATTCCTCAAACGTACCCCATTGACATTCTGTGACGCGGTATACGCGTATACGGTCAGGATATCCATGGTAGTAATTTGCATCACTCAAGCCTGAACAGTTAACTACACTGGCAGCTCATCCGTGTACGCAGTGATCACAACACATCTGTCGTTCAAGTTGTCCAACGTAAACCCTCACACAAACATTCGCGAAGAACAAATCTGAGCTCGCCATTACACGCATCACTATATACTGTTTTGTCTAGCTCACACTAGATTTCATTTGTATAACCCTTTGCTTCTTCCCTGGTCTTTTTCACGAGTTTAGACCCAAAGGAACATTGATGTAGGACAATGGACCATACAACGGCGAAATGGGATGCTCAGCCTAAGAACCTAAAGCGATTGGATGAGAAAAAAAACGGGATATCGTGGTGTGTTCATTACCGAATTTGTGGCAAGCATAACACGGCGTTTGACACCAACAAGTCACGTTCGACACAGGAAATTAAGAGTACAAAGAATCAACGACCATAATTCGAAAAAAATAAATAATAATTTGGAATTGGACGTCGTCATCGCAGCATTTATCTGTCGAATTTTGAAGTTTTGCTCGATGCACCAACCATTTTGGAAAAGATTGTAGATCAGGGCTTTCTGTCCAATATGGAATACAACAGGTCGTGGAAATTTAAAAAAATTTGCAAGAACAACAAAACGAAACTTGAGAAAATTTGATTTGTTTACGTTGGTCACACGGTATATAACTGCCGGCTACATTTCGTGGAGTCTCCATCGTCTTTCAAAACGGTATCAGATACAATATGTCTTTGTGAACAATCTTCAATAATTCCCTCAAATGTGTCTGCATCTGTATGACACTCAGGCTTTACATGGCTGTTTGGAGAGGGAATAAATCGTACAAGCAGAGATTCCTTTTCCTGGATCGTCCTGAGCTTATTCGCAGGATCATGGTTATTTATTCCCCCTTGCCCAGGTTGGAGTGTTCTTACATTTGAATGATCGCATGGTAAATTTGATTGGCTATGTCTCAGCATCACGTGGCGCACATGTGGACACAGATTGCGAGGCACCTGAAAACGATGATTTTGAGAACAGTGTTTTCCCCACGACGCCTGATGGCCTTTGACAAAATAACGTCTAGGGGTTTCCCTCCATTTAAATTTTATTTCATTTTTTCGTTGTTTTGGCGGTTGACGTCGACGAGTCTGTGTACGATTGAAGCATGGAAGAGATGCCTTAAGTAGTCCGCCACTGAACACCAAGTAGATCCATGGGTTACAGCAACTGTTGAGACTGGCCAATAGTAACATGATAACAAACACTCCGCCTGAAAATAGATAAAAAGTAATATGTAAAACTGTCTCCAAATGAAAGAAAATTATTAAAACAAACAAAATTGAGGAAAAGAATCAAGTGCGAATATCAGCGATTCGTCACTTGAAAGTAAAATCTTTTTATCTGCGTATGTATACTCCAGTCAAAATATATGTACTTCATGGTCAAGAACGCGGACTATTTTCATACTTGATGATCAAGAATACGGTCAATATACATATTTCATGGCCATGAATGTCGGCCATATACATACGTCATGAAGAAATATTGTCATTTCACAAATTCACTCCATTTGGTTTAGGTGATGAAGCCTTCCACAAAACTGTATTTCAGATAGAGATAGTTCAACGCTATAGCTTGGGCTTGTTACTGAATAAATTGGGAAAATCTGAATGGATATGTTAACTGAAAAAACCCCCAAAAAGTTACATTATCTCGGACTTTAAACTGACAACTTCCTTCTCCTAGTAGCATACTTCTTTATCAAAGGAACATGACTGCTGATTCTACTTAAGAAATAATTCATTGTTTACTGTGGTAAAACACCTAGAATAGATCGGGCTGCGATAGGATGAGTCTAAGTTTTGAAATGACGCCCTGTGTCGTGAAGACCCATCTTATCGCAGCCCGATCTATTCTAGGTGTTTTACCGCAGTAAACAATGAATTATTTCTATTCTACCATACTGAAAACGGCACAATGCGGAGATATTTCCTGAAAAGAAAGATACTCTCGTGTATTTAAAACTGGATTAGCATCCCTATACCCGACCAAAAATGCTTTGGCCCGCCAATTAATCGAAGCAAGGAACACCTGCAAGTCGCGTGCGTGAAATCGACATGGATTTGAGAGTCCACAGTATAACAGCAAAAGGGGCGTGCTAAAGCACCATTAACGATCAAAATAATGCAAGCGTGACCCTTGGTTTTAGAAAACATGTGAAATTCTCCTGTCATCCAATGATTGGATTGTGTACCTATCATACATTCAACAAGGTTTAATGACATCAACAACTTTGAATAGATCTCCGCGCAAAAAAACCCTGTTCTCCTACTTTAATTGGTTCCATAATGCACGGCAAAGAGATGTACAACAAGATATACAGGCAGACGAATTTTTTTGATTCATTTCAATCCTATTACCCTTCAGGGCGAGTTCAACTGGACACGTGAAGAAACTTCTGACATCATATAATCCACACTGATTGGTTGAGAGGGATGATCTATTGGAATCAGATCACACCTGGGCTTCCTTCTTTACATGCAATAATGTTATTCGGTAAAACACATGGGGTGTGGTAGAATTCTGGATTTAATGAATATTTTCGTGATTCTTATTACATATCAAGAGTATGGATAGACTCAAATCTGAGTTCTACGTCAGCATCTTAAACTATCCACACATAATCGTTATTGAATTTGACCTAGGGGGTAAGTAGGTCTTGCATCTGGCCTATATTTGTGTTAGTAATATGTTGGTGTATTCAGTGTGTATTCGATTCCCGCTGACGGCTAAATTATTATTTCTCTCGAAAAATATTTTCATACATGCAAATTGCTTCGTGGGGAGTTATACTTCATACCAAATTAGCACTTATAAATTATGAAGCCAGTTGCGCACATCGCAACACCGAGAGAAAGGGTTGGCATTAATTGGACGATTCACGGGGGTATTACCTGTCGGCAGAGGTCAGATGGTAAGAGCAACTCTACAGATTAGAGAGGTCGTGGGTTCGATTCCCATTGACTGCTATAATAGTCTTTCTCCATATTATCTCCATATATACAAATTGCTTCGTGGGGGCTATACTTCATACCAAATTGTTGTTCGTGTGTATACGAAATAAGGCACACTGATCCGTGTTACTGATTGCACGATGCGAATATAATGACATAGTTTAAAACTGTTTAACGATTATCAATAGTAAAAACCAACTTGCGATTGATTTCTATACTCGTTCGATGACAGCTTGGAGTTATCGTTATCGACGAGGAAATTCTCCATGAACGGGAATGTTGGACTCGACGCCCGATTTTCTTTTTTTATTGCAGCTGTTCATGTGGAGACTATGAATTTTCCACACGGCCCCTAGCACCGAAGCCTTAATCATATCCAAATAATGCCAGTCAGACGACATTGTAGACAAATCTTGATCAATCCGAAATATTTATTCAATCGATAGCGAATAACACACATGTAATATACATGTATCCCTGGGACGCTTTGGTGGCGTATGTTCACGATCGTTCATCTTTATTCTTGTATTCTCGAACAGTCCCTAACAGAATCGAGGCACCTTTCCCATGGGAAAATTGGAACCCACTAGTAAAGCGAAATATTTTGTACGCTATGTTCCTTGATCCAAAGTAGAAGTATTTCGGTGATTTGTTTCATTCTGCAATTGAATGTGAATTTTCCCTACATCTTCAATGCTGTATATTATAGGCCCTACCAAAAGGCTATTTCATAATGTCTGATTAAATACACACAGAAAAATAATACAAAAAAAGCTGAAAATTTTCTGCAAAAAATATTCTAAGATATTACAAGTTTGAATAAATTGCGCTGAAATTACCTTATCCAAAAATAAAATTTTGCAGTATCTTAACTTCTTATAATGAGAAGGAACTGTATCTTCAAATTTGGTCACCCCTTGCTTCGCTGCAAACTCTAAATCAACCTTTTAAATGATAAATATGATAGTAAACCCGACACGTTTATCATGGGAACAGGGTGTTGTGAGATTTAATTCCATAATTTATCAAGGGAATTTTTTTTCGAACATAAATTAATAATCTCTCTAAGATAAATATTTAATACTCACTGTCGGTTGGGGCCGATGTATCATATGACCACCACAACTGAGTGACGAAGAATGGACTCCAGCAAACTATATATGCAATTACAACAACAAACGTCAGGCGTACAGTTTTTATTTTCTTCTCTGAAACGGCTTTGGCTGCCATATCGGACTCGGTATTATTCCTCTGGAACGTATATAGAGTCTCGTGTTTCTGGGCAGACGTTGAAAGAGAAATGGTGCCAGTAGCGGTGGTGTCCGCCGAAAATACATGAGAGCAATGGGAGGAAGTCAGTTTATTAAGGTATTTCTTCTTCGACGTACAACAGCTTCCCCAAACAGTATATCCTATTCTCCCATATGTATAAACTAGTACAAATAATGGAATTATATAGATAACGAAGGTGAAACACGTTATATATAACTGCATTGTCCATGGAGGTTCGAAGGTGGCCCAACAATCAAAGGTGTCTTCATCCGGACTTACTCGTTGATACTGGAATATAAACAGCTGTGGAACACTGAATATAAGGGATATAATCCAAGCTATAAGTATCATAATCTTGATCCTGGTTTTACTGACCGTAGGTGGACAGAATGGGTGACATATGGCCACGTACCGGTCAACAGCCGTTATCACGAGAATGTATGTGGACAGATACATCACAAATATTTGGCCGAATTTCACAAGGCGACACAGGGCGTCATTTCCCGCAAACCGATAGGTAATATCCCAAATCAATTGTGGCAATATGTTCAATAAAGCCACAAGAATGTCCGCAATAGCTAGGTGTAATATACAGAATCTCATCCTGGTAATTTTTCTCCCATGCCGTCGCAGTGCATACAGAACGAGACCATTTCCGACTAATGCCAAGCAAAATATCACTCATTGAACAGCAACTTCGAGCTTAGCTAGCTTTTCATCGCGTTGCGCCACTGAGATAGGGTTCTCCAACAACGCGATGGTTGTGTTACCGTCCATGTCGTAATAACGAGAAATTTGCTGGGTATCCGCCAACAAATAAGAGCAACACAGATGTACTAAATCATGAACAAACCTGGTGTCAGTTGATGGTTGACAGCAGTGGGAAATGTGATGTACGTGTGACCAACCATGTCAAACGGTATTTCCCAAGTAGAAGTGCGTTAGAGCGTATTCAGTTGAATAAATATACCTTCACGGCACTGTCCTCATCTCTTATCATCCATCACCTGAGGAGTTTCCGCTTGCAATCTCTCTCTATCAATTATTATTCAGAAAACCAGCAATTTTGTACAATGCTCATATACAAGAACGTCCGCAATAGCTAAGTGTAATATACAGAATCTCATCCTGGTAATTTTTCTCCCGTGTCGTCGTAGAGCACACAGACTATTTCCGACTAATTCCAAGCAAGATATCACTCCTTGAATAGCAACTTCCAGCCATCCAGTTAGTTAAGCCGTTGGTATTATATACAATTTCTTTCGCAAATTGTTGTCCGGGATTTAACCCCAAGAAGCTCAGAGCACTGATTCCGATAGGATTACTTCCTCCGAACGCTAGCATGTTTTCCGAGTTCAATCCAATGTCATCTCGGCTTTATATATCATCTATTGCCGTCTTGACATAACTGCCTGAGGTATGGAATCCGTGAGACACCGTGTGATATCTCATCACTTTGTAATAACATTGCTTGGAATTCTTCCAAAGTCCTGAAAAATTAAAAGACGAACATCAGTGAGGTGAAAACACTTGTTTTCTATCTGAACTCCTGTGGCTTGTCCCTGGTCGGGAAGACTTACCACATCCGCTTCAATATCGATCGATAGCATTGCTCATTTTGTGTAGTAGCAACTAGAAATCAAGGTTTCCAAGACGGTAATCTTTCCAATAGACCGGATCAAGTAGGTTTTCTAGGAATTCGGTGACAAAAAGCAATATAACACAGCAATAAAATGGACACGAATATGTGATGCCGATGATAAAAAATCCCAAAGAGCAAGTTCCCTTCCTGGGAAGTATATTAAGCGGAATGGCATGTTGTATTATGCATATATTTGATGGAAGTTTGCTGTTTATAGCAGTATGCGTCAGAAATCCGAAGCTGGGATGAGAATGTAAAGCGTATTTTATGACAGGTCCAGTTGATTTTATTTTATACATTAGCAGCTCAAGGTCAGCGGGGGAGACCACATCTGCTGTTCTCGGGTTTACGTAATCCCTTTGCCATTTCGGTAAAATATGCTCAAAATATAATCACAAAATATCTTTTGAATAATTCGGACTTGCAATGTGTAAACTCTGTTCATACGTGTAACTGCCCATTGGGCTTGGACAATAGTACATGGATCATTATCACATATGAAACCCACTGAATTAATGACATAGTACATTGCGTTGTTATTTCTGTATCACCTTTTTCAGTATATTCCCGTGGATATACCCCACCGGATAACAGTACGAGTACCTACGGCATGTCCTGGCCAAATCCAAAACCAGGTGAATATTTGTATCCCCACACGTATAAGAGCCCTTGACTAGCCCTGAATGAAAATTTCACTGTACCTTGATCGTACGTCATTTTATTATGAGTACGTTATTTTTACATGCTACGATAATGTCAAAGAAAAATATAATGTATCGTTTGGCATAATACTAGCAATCATCATCATTTGTAGGGATCAAAATTAATCATTTCGCTTCTCCAATTCTGAGAAGAATTATTTGTGCACTTAATTGGCAACATTTGGAGGAAATGTGTTAGAACAAACGACAGCTAGTGACGTACCTTATATCGAATATAGTTATATCACTGTACCTTTTGAGATAGTAATTTGAGTGAACATCTTGAACACATTCCAGGGATATTCCATCGTCCTAGAGCTTAGTCATTTTGCAAAAGAGAATGACAAACCGGCTTCGGTGAGAGTACTGCGATAGGCCTACAGATGCAACGATCGATCTCAATGCTTTCCCAAGCAACAGTCCCATACGTGGTAGTGCAGAGCCAATTTTATACGTGACAGCTGACATGGAATCGAATCAAGCTAATCGTGAAACGAAGACAGTTTTGCGTATAAACGTTTTTTCACACATGTGGTGGTTAGGGCTTTTTGAAGCAACTCTCAGTATAATTCCATAGCGCTTGCGGGAAATTACGGAATTATATCCAATTAAATATCAGAGTGGTACTATATATGCAGAATACTGTCAAACAGCCCGTTAAATTCATCCAACCCGGATTGTGTGGGTGGGATGAAACCTGTTCCATCTCACCCACACAATTTTGTAATCATTCGCCAGATAGTGTCACCAATTGATGCAAACAGATCAAAAATGGCGCTGAGTCAACTTCACGGCCGTATAGTTGCTAAATAACAAGTATCATGGTATATATTTTGAGTTCAACGGCGGTATGTCGTTCGCAAAAGGTTTGTCACCAGATGTGAAATTTCTATGGGAAAATAGTTTTACCATAGTTTTAACGCCGCTGCGAAGTACGACTTCAGCCCTACTGAAAATGATGCAAAATTACTCAATTGTGAGATAATAAGCTCAACATTCGAATGATATGTTAGCTTTCACAACAGATTTGCGTGCCGGTATCCTTCTTTCGGTGTAGGAGGCACACCCGAATAAAACTGGTTCGAGTATGCACAAGAACCAAATAATGGTATTCATTAAATGTTCTAACCCTAGTCTCGATTCGCAGCTTACAGATGGGTGAAAAATAATATCTTCGTCTCAGACACATTGGAGGTTGAACAGTCTGAACTCGTATAGTGAACGCGTGTTGAATACCCAACCAGATCTTATCCTTATTAGCGGTGAAACCTGCAGAGCCTACATTTCCTGTGCATTCTCTCGATGATAGTGGCTTGAAAGTGAATCTTAATTGGTATTATAACGTTCGCGAACATGCTGATTGATAGTGAATAAAATTCACCATTGGTAAGAGTAACATACCGTTTTCTATCAAAGGGGATGTGCAGAGAGTGATTCCACCCCTATCGAAGATCGCAATATGTAGTATTTTATAACACAAGAAATGGAACAACAAAAGAAAGGTCATTCTACGCACGTTGGACTCGATGATCGATTACCGATAAATGTAATGTTGTCGCGTAGTGGACAGACAGGTCAATGCACCGTCACTTATCACAGACAATTCGAACGAACGTATCCATTATGAGAGCATAAATTGGAAGCCTGAAATAACTGTTGTACAGATCTGATCACCATTTATACACCTGCTTTACTACATGCACGGTGCTCACCATGACAATTGGTGCATCAGGTAAACTTGGACAGATGAATGCATTTCTGGCAAATTATAGATTGATCTTCATCCTCCCCACAGCGCATGCTCCATTTCGCAGGCTCCATGATCCATACCTGCTTCCAATGGGGGAAGTTGAGCTTTACTACGTTGCTATGACGTATAGGGGAAAACCCACGTAGGCGCGGTTCAGTTTGAATCCTGTCGAACAACTCCTTCAGTTTTGCACATGAGCGAACAACTTTTCATATGCTCTGTCCAGATAAACAGGGAAAATAATCTCCAGATAATTCTTTTCAACGCTAAGTCAACAGAGGTATTATGCAGTCTTGAAAAGTAATCGAAACATCTATTTTACTTTTTATGATGTCACTTCCGGTGATGTGCGCGAAGGCCCCGAATCCGGTCCAAAAATCTGACTGGTGGCTTGGGTACTATTAGACCCACAGCGAGGTGGTTGATTGATCTTGTGAACATTGATCAGATAATAAGCGAGTTTTCAATGGATTGCCTATTTTACTAAGTTTACCTGCATCGGGATTCTTTATGTCTCCGCATGTGCCCCATCATTGATCTATGCAATACATGTACAAAAAATGCCAATGCGAATCGATCACTTACATATCTTAAATAATAAAGCTGTGCTTTTGTTTTGTGGACTAGCAGGGCTTTCGACAAGAATACCAAGGATTTTCAGGCCAACAAGGGACATTCAACACGGAAACTTAACACCAACCAATGTGTCCAAAGAGAGTATTCATATACGAAATGATAGCCATCGCCACTTGATTCAGTAACCATTTTGCATATATCTGTAATATGAATTGCGTAGGAATTCTAATGAAGTTCCCGGGAAGGTATATGACTGACTAATGATTAAGAAAATGATAAACACGAATTATCCAAGGAATATTTCTATTTAACGCTACCTGACATGAGATGGGGGCATAATGCCCCTACCAAATCTTCTAGCGTATCTCTGGAACGACACACAGAGTTAGCTGGCACTCCGTTATTTTGTAGTT